>PVHY01010040.1:0-53599 GCA_004024945.1 Uropsilus gracilis
TAAGGATTTTTCATTTCTATAGCTGGTTTTATGACTGCTAATTACTTCTACCCACCTCCAGCTTTTGGCCCTGTAGGAGCCAGGTTTTTGGTCTTGGGATGCCTCCTCTCCAAATTTTCTTTTAACCTCCATCCGTTATATATTACACTATTATCTATAGTCATTATACTGTGCATTTGATCTCTCTGACTTATTTACTGCTAATTGCAAGAGGAAAAGTATTTACCCCTCCACACACCAATAGAAAAAACTGACATGTTGAATAACTCTGACTTTGAAAGAGGAAAAGATTTTTATATATCAGTGTGGCAAGTGAATTTTTCATTCTATAGTTGATTTAATATGTTCATGAAAGGAATGCATGTCATGTTTTACCTTCACACGACTTTTTATTTTTGTCCACTGAATGGGGTTGATTTATATTAATTGAATTAATGAAATTCACATCTGTATGCATGTGTCACCAGTGGTATAAGCTGATTGAACACGTTGATGACTGTGAGGCGAACGTGATAACCACTACACTACGGAAATGCCACACGTTTATGACTATGTTAATCACTTCTATCCCCACCTCCAGTTTTTGACCTTGTGTGAGTCAGGTTTCTGGTCTTTTGATACCTCCTCTCCAAATTTTCCACTTTTTTTTAGACTAGGTCTCTTGAACCCCAGACACAAGTGATTTCTAGCCTCAGCTTTCCAAGCTAAATTTTCCACTCTTAACCTCCATCAAAAAATCATAAGCAAAGAAAATCACAAAGACATTTTTTGTGAAAATGTCTATGCCCCTGTATGCTTACTGCACAGAGCAAACTGATACTATAATCTAGTCTCCTTTATGTATTTTTCCTATACACATTCAGTATATATATATATATATATATATAGCTCTTTTTCTTACTAATATGGGATCATAATCTACCTCTTATTTTATAATCTGCTTGAAATTGCATTCTTTGTTCACACACTCATCCATCTAGAGTGTGAAAATTAGTGTTTTTTAGGTATATTCATAATTCTGAAATCATCTTTGAAATTGGGTATAAAAGGGGACAAGCTTTCACCAAACCTGCAAAAAGGGTCAAGCCTCCACCAAATCACCAGCTTTCTAAACCAGAGAAAAACCTTCACCTTTTAATTCTGATGCAAAAGGATAAACACCTATACTAAACCTTAAGCTTCCACCAAACCAGAAAAAAAACAAAACAAAACAAAAAAAACCTTTGCCCTTCAAATTTGTCTTTGTGTACCCTCAGGATTCTTTTCTGCCCATAAGTCCTTGTAATTCCAGAATCAGACCAAGTTCTTAAGGTGACCAAGTTAAAATTTATTTACAACAAAGCAAGCAAGTAAACCCTGCTTACCTCATCACATGTTCAAAACTATCCTTCCTGGTTACCTCACCACATAGTCCAGTCAGTCTCAGTTCACAAGCATGCTTTGGGTCCTCCAAATGCAGGTCCCAAATGTAGGTGCTCCCTCTTCCCTTTGGGTGCTTTTCCCATCTTCCTCCACGTGTGGTCCAAGACATGGAGTTTCCACTTATTTTTTGGTGTCTGTCCCAACTTTAGGCAGTAGAAAAGCTCCAACCTAGACTCCAAAAAGGTCAAGTTTTCAAACCGAGTTTTCAGCAGTAAAGATTTCAAAAATTGGTCAGGTGAAATAGTAACCAAAACCTGGTCCGTCTTCTTAAGCCTCACTCATGGCCTCTTCAAGGATCTGTGAACCAGAACTTCATAAAATAAGCTCCCAACACAAATTTCAAATTTCCAAGCTTTTTGGACTCCTTTAGTCTAATACTATCAGTTTACTCAAATACTAGGCTGGTGCCTTCAACTGTCCCAGGCCATTGCTCATTCACAGGAGAAGATCATGGGGCCTCTCTGACTTCTTGTCCTGTAGCAGCCCGATGCTGCTTCCCTCTAGGCTGTCCACAAGCTCCTTCCATTTCTCCCCTTCTTCCTTCCTCTTCCCAAGATCACAGTCCCTTGCATGGTCCCTGTTTCCTATCTCTTTTTGCATGATCTCCTTACTCCCAGTCTGCCCACCAACACCAACTTGGCGCAGGTCCAACCATGTGCTCCCCAAGAAGAGTGGAGCAGTTCCCACAGTCCAGTCTTGCCACCCACTATCAACTCCTATTTCTGCTACCATATTATTCCTTATCAATCACTAAAATGAATTTTAGAGTATGTTTCAATGTTTCCTTTTTATGACTGAATTATATATGTGAAATCAGGTAACGAAACAAGCAAAGCAGGGTAATCAACTAGACTTAAAATGGGAGCAGCTGGCCCTTTAAATCCAGCCACTCATCGAGTTCGTCCCAGCCCCCTTGAGCAGTAGCAAGACCACACTATCTTAAAAGGAGACAAAAACAAATTTATTCATTGAAAAGATAAAGGTAGACAAGAGTCACTGAGGATCCAAGGGACCCCTTTGATTACCTTACCACACAGTTCAGTCTCTAGCCCCCCAAAAAAACCTACACGTGTGTCCACAAAATGGCTGTCCCACATTCAAGACAAATGAGGGAACCAAGATGGTATTGTTGATACTCCTCCAAAAGACACAGCTCCAGTGTTCTGTCAGCATAAACTACCAAGACTCACTTGGAACAGCAACAGCAACCACTTCAGACTTCTCATGATGAAAACAGCAACACTCCAAGTTCTCTTCAGGTGTCCAGACAGTTCTCAAGCTTTTCAGTTTCTAGATAAAGCAGGTTTCCAAGTCGAGTTTCTAAGTCAGCTTACACATATCACAAGTTTCTCCAACATGCTTTTCCCGGGCTCCTCACTGGCCTAGGCTTCCTTCTCTGCCCTGCTGCCAAACATGGCAGTAGCAGCTCTGGGGCCTGCAGCCTCCTTGCTGCTCCAAGGAGGAGCCTTTCTCTAGCCTTTTCTCTGTCACTCTCTAGCTTCTCTCCTTCTTAAATCCCCTCTGTCTGTCCCTCTTCTGTGAAAACTTCAGCTTCTCTTCTCTAAGTCTCTGCCTACCAGGGCAAAATGACTCTCATCCTAATGCAGCATTACCAAGCTGGGGCCATGACTCCCCCCCTATTTCACCACATCACCCTAAACATATGAATAGTGTTAACATCAGTTATCTATTCACTTGATGGGCATTTGGGTTATTTCTAATTTTAGACTGCTATGAATGATGTTGCTGCGATACGAATGGAATTCCTGGATCATAAGGAAATTTAATGTTTTTTTAATGTTTCATTTTTTTAAAAACTGCCAAGTTAAACAATTTTTACTTAGAAGAAATACAACTTTAAGTAATAGAAATTGAGTAGAATGAAAATGCCCAGTTCTGATGGATATAGAAAGATAGGCATTTTCATACATTGTTTATGGAAATGTAGATTGATATAACTTGTCAGTGTGTAACATTTGTGAAAATGTGCAAAATCTTCTGTCCAGCAGGTCCACTTCTAGGAATTTATCTTGAGAAACCAACCGTTTGTAGACACATACATGTATTTATGACTTTTGTAAAAGTAAAACATTAATAACACCTTCCAGGTTCTTGCATAAGGGAATGACTTATTAACAGAGACTTAAAAACTTTTTTTCGCCTTTACTGTTTTTTTTTTTTTTACCCTCTATGAGATCATTTTCATAAGCACACAGAGAATCTTTTACTCTGTTCTTAGAAACACTTTTAACAGCCTGTTTCCCCAGCTCCTGTGTCATTGTTCTATTCCCATCTGAAAAATTCCTTGAAAGAGTGGAATTCCTTTGCTTTTGTTCTTAAGCCAGATCTAGTCAGCAGTAGGCTCTCTACTTCTCAAAGTATGCTCTTATAAAAGTCACAT
Organism: Uropsilus gracilis; assembly: GCA_004024945.1. Classification (NCBI taxonomy): domain Eukaryota; kingdom Metazoa; phylum Chordata; class Mammalia; order Eulipotyphla; family Talpidae; genus Uropsilus; species Uropsilus gracilis. The sequence goes on from PVHY01010040.1 coordinate 3,824, forward strand.
CACTAAATTTATAGTGGTTATTTCTTGGGTCTCATCTTGACTTCCATAACAATGTTCACCGCTTTTAGTCTCCTTTTATTAGTACTCCCCCCATAGTTCCCTTGGTGTTGATGTTACCAATGAAAGTTAGATGATGTAGAACAGGGGGAGTGATGTGCTTTGCTAGGTTGGGTCTGCATTACTAGACTTCTATAGAAATTTGACCTTTCTTTCTTGGCACTGAAACCCCTCAGTATCACACGCGCCCATGCACTTTAAGAAAAATGAGGCTCATGCTTTCAGAAGAAACGATGCACAAGAATCTGGAAGCATTTTGGGATTTAGATAATGGCAGGAGGAAGAATGCAAAGAAAATATTTTTGTATCTGCTATCACCTTTCTCTATAAGATAATAGAGGCAGTAAGATGAAAGCTTTTTGGGGAAAGCTTTTTGGGGAAAGCTTTTTAGAGAACAGTGATTAAGAAAACAGGCTGTCTAATCATATACCCTAAGTTCAAATCTTAGCTGTAGCACCCCAGTCTGGTCACACGACCGGCCAATAGTCACAGGACCATTCCAAGCTCCAGTTTTCTTATGTGAAGTTGGGATATTATTATTACCTACTAGGATTAATAACCACTAAGTAAAACACTGTCAACATTTTCTAATCTAAGGACTGTTCTTGCCTTATTCTTGTCACAGAGTATCTTAGTCAAGAGCTGATCTGTCTTCCGCATCTCATTTCCCCTAGTCTTCCTTGTATTACACTTGCCCTGTCTACCACTTGTAGACCTCAGTGGGCAATCAGTTAGAGACTGGAGTAGGACTGGAATGCTGCCTTGCAGCAGTGGGATAGCTTAAGGATTAAAGGCAAGGCATCAGGTATTTAAAATTGTAGTTCCTTTGCCTTCTAATAGGTCTTTCATTATGTAAAAAGCACAAAGGTGTGAGTTTAATTACTGTAAAGTGAATACTTTTCTAACCCTACACATGAAAGAGGTTAGGCTTTTGTTACACACAGGTACATATACCCACCCAGATTTTTCATGGGCTTTTTCCTCATCTAAGATCCTCTTCTTGATCTTATGATAACTACTTTTTTCTTTATAGTTCAGCATTACTTGTTTTCCAATATGTCTTTAATATTAGCAGCATAATTTTAGTACTATCTAATTATAAATTGCAACAATAGTCTTAGCAATAATAGTTTCATATGATCAGGTTTTGGAATCCGTTTCTTAACCATCACTTTTCCTTTTACATTTGTGTCCTCCGTGCATTACATCAGGAGGCATGGGAAGTCTGTCAAGACTACTGCTGATGTTAAAAGACTACTGCTGATGTTAACCTACGGTTATTTGATTTCCATACTTGCTAGGTTTAGCCTGTTTATCCCTTTGCAGTAGACACTCTGAGACTACATAAATATCATGTTTGTCATCAAACTTTGATCAGTCATCGAGATTCTTGCACCAAAGTATTTTTATTATTAGAGTTTGCTAGCTGCTGAGTTTCTTGCTTCTTCATTCTATCTATAATTAATAGTTGGAATTCTGATAGAAGAATTTTGCCTTTACTTGTTTACTTATTTCCATAGTCCATGTAATTTTATGGACTATATTTTATGTTATTATTTTGATACATGCATTGTTCCAGCGTGGGCCAGCAGTGACCCTTTCAAACTGGTGCCTTTTTGACATGTCTCTCACATGTTCTTTTGATCATTTTCTTTCTGGCACAAAATGTTCTCATACACCTTGTACTTTCCTAACATCAGGCTGGAAGTAAACCATTTCTCTAAGGAGACCAATGCTATTCAGAAGCAAATATCTTGGTATGCTAAGTATGTCTTTTCTTTAAATTTACTTTTTTTTTTTTAAATCTGAGACTAGGTCTCGCTATTTTTGCCAGTGGAACCACAGGCTCACGTTGCCCGGGGTACCATAGACTCAAGCAATCCCCAGCCTCAGCTTCCCAGGTAGCTGGGATAATAGGCACGTACCACCACTCCCAGCTGTTTTTTTTGGGCCTAGGTCTCACTATGTGCCTCCGACTTGAACCGCGATCCCTGGCCCTGGCCGCAGCTTCCTAGGCTGCCGCCTACAGGCATGCGCCACCATGCCCGGCCTCTGCTGTCTTTAACTTTGTATTAAACCATCTATTAAAATTCTTAACATTAGTTTTTATTTTTTAGTTCTAGGATTTCCATTTGATGTTTTAAAAGATAGATTGTATTTGTCTGGTTATGGTAATTTTAAAATCTGTATCTGGTAATTCCAGTATCTGGGTTATCTGAATGTCTGTTCTATAGTATTTCTCCACTCCCACCTTCATTTTTTGTATAGGGAAGCACTGGTTATCTGTTTATAAGGTTATAAAAATGTTGACATTCTTAGATTTCCTGAAATATAGCTAATTGATCTGTTTAACTTTTTCTAACTTTTGTGTTAACAAACTTACTCCAGAATCTTAATGGGTTAGACTACTTCTTGGTACATTTTAGTTATTGGACAACTACAGTTATGTTCCATATATCTTATTTATTCTGAGATCCATGCTCAAGGAAAACTCTCCTTAGAGATGTTTTGGTCTCATGACCAAAGTTAACAGAAGAGATAGGTCTCCTTGGTTGAGGATCATTTCTCTCCCATTTATAGTCTTGTTGACTGAAACATGTGTGTGACCAAGCCTGCAGTTAATAGGGTGAGAAGGTGCTTGTGTTTGTTCTCCAGTGGAAGAATTAGAGGTTACGTGGGGGAGAAAGCAATGCGTAATTGGGGTCAGCAGTACAGTTTATGTCCCGCTACAGAAAAAATTCACGTTTGAAAAAAATATGTTAATGCAGAATTATTAATGATAAAAAGTTATAAACTGTAATAATAAGGAACTTTATGATAAATTCAGTGAAATGTTAGTGATTAAAATGTCTTAATGTAGGAAGATGCATTTGATGTGAAGTGAAAGAGTAATAGGCAAAATAAACATAACTTGTGAGTGCAGGTTATACATTTGTATGAAAATCATACTTTTGTAAGAAAATTGAGGATACAGGAATGATAATAGTTGTCTTGGAATGATGGATTTGTAGATGATTTTATTGTTAAAGTTTACATAGTGCTGTGATTTTGTAATTAAAAGTAGTTTTGTTTTTTTAAAGTTTATTTTCATTCTAAAAGTCATACACAATTTTTAGAAAACTGGAAAATACAGGAAAAGAATTACAAAATAACTTTGTATCTATGTCCCCAAACCACCACAGTACCTATTTTAAGTATGTTAAAAAAATTAATATGCTAAATATTGCCTAGTTGACCATGTATTATCATGTTTCATTTCAGGTCCTGAAAACCCTTGGTTGGTCCAAGCTTATGTTTCAGCAGCTAAACACCCTTTTGCTTCTGTGGTTGCTCAGGAAGTTTTTCAGAGTGGAATTATTCCTTCAGATACTGACTTTCGTATCTATAGGGATTTTGGGAATATTCCAGGTACTTTGTCAAAGTGTTGAACTGTTGTAGACAATGGTTTATCAAAAGCAAATTATATAGTTTTTGTAAATTTGAGAGTAAACAGCATTTTCTGAGAGCAAATTCTTCCTGAGAGATCTTTAGCCTGATCCTGAAACAGTTCATTTTTTACTTTTAAACTCCACACTAAATTATTGTTTGCTTTCTCTAGAACATGTCATCTTGCCCCATGATATGACAGAAGAATGGAGAGAAGTGTTTAGCCAAAAGATGACAATGGATTCTTTAGAGATGTTTGATTTTCATTGTTATCTTGCTTTGTCAGCTCCCCTGGAGGCTTGTTTGGCTTGTCTGAAGTTGCTCTTGGCCTAGCAAGGAGATCTAGATGGCAAAGTACAGATGACCTTCTAAGCTCAGTATTTCTTGCCCAGTATGATTCCAAGCTTAGTAAAACCCCTTGCCATGTAACTTATTATAATGGCTTCTTGTGCAGTAGTGTGTTTCCTCACTCATTATGTGTTGAATTATGTATAGTAGTTGTGGAGTCTGTAAGAATTTGGAAGTAATTTTACTTCATTAAAAAAAAATAAATATGACAAAGCAGTCATATCACTACTTTGACATTTTGCCCTTTAGGAATACATAAGTAGACCTAGAGCAAGGTGCAAAGTTGATCTTAAAATAACCTTTATTTCCCTAATGTATGTCTTAGGAATAGACCTAGCTTTTATTGAGAATGGATACATTTATCACACCAAGTATGACACAGCGGACAGAATTCTGACAGATTCCATTCAGAGAGCAGGTTGGTATTCTAATTTAGACTTTTGATATGCTTTAAGATGGAGTATTAGGGATAGCCTATGAATCTATAAATATTTTGTGAACTCTTCACTGGAGAAGTAGTATATGGTGTGAGTGAACTGGGGCTTTGAAATTTGAGATAAGAAGTTGAATTTTATCCTTGAAGACTAAAGATGAAGAGTGTAAAATTTTTCACTGGGAACATCGGAGAGTTGACCCAGCACTGTATAGGAGCGCTAAACACTGAGAGTGTGTTCAGAATGGAAGTTGTGCATTGGGGCGACACCATCACATTTTTGGGAAGTTTGCCCAGGTGTAGAAGATAATTTCATTGATCCAAGGAGGGTGATGAGGATAGGTGAATAGATTGTAGGGTAGTGTCAGAAGGACATGGGGACGACAAAGTTTAAGTGCTTTCCAGGGAGATCTATTTAGGGCAGCTGAGTCTGATTCTGATCCTTAAAGAGTTAATAGGATTTGTCCCTACCAACTCTTTGAAGAAGAGAGGACATGCCATTAAAAGCACAGAATGAATAGAATGTATTTGTGTGTGTGTGTGTATGTGTGTGTGTAGGTGGGTGTGGGGATGGTTAGTGGGTAGGGGTGGTACTTGATGAGTAGGTTGTCAGAGCACAATATAAATGGAAATTGTATTTTCAGGAATAGAGGGAAATAAGTTCAAAGTGTATATATGGGGTAGAGAAAACTGTAGAATTTAAAAAGCAGTAAAATGCTGCTATGGGAATAAGTGATCATCAGAGGCCTGAGTATGTGAATGAACCAAGTAAGTGGTTTTATTTTATTTATTTATTTATTTATTTTTTTGAGACTAGGTCTTGCTATTTTTGCCCGTGGAACCGCAGGCTCTCGTTGCCCGGGGTACCATGGTCTCAAGCCATCCCCAGCCTCAGCTTCCCAGGTAGCTGGGATTACAGGCGCACGCCACCACGCCCAGCTATTTTTTTTGGAACTAGGTCTCGCTATGGGCCCCAGGCGGGACTCGAACCGCAATCCCTAGCCCCGGCCGCTTCATAGGCTGAAGCTTACAAGCACGAGCCACCACGCCCGGCCCAAATAAGTGGTTTTAAATGCTGTTTGTCTGGTGATGCAGTATAGATTGGATGGAGGGGTCAGGACCAGGAGTCAGAGCTGCTCTGACAATTCAAGTCTGAAATAATAAGGGTCTGTACTGAAGTGTTAACAAAAGATAGAAATGAAAGGGGAGGGATGGAAAATTAGATTTTGAAAGTAAATTCAGCAAGATTTGATAGGTTAAAAGAGAGGGCTTACATAGATAACATCAAAGATAATTGCAAGGTATAAAAACTGGTTAGAGAAAGATTATGCATCCCTTATCCAGAGCAGAAATGGAGGGGGGGAGACCATGATCTCTTGTCAGAAATACAAGGTGGAGGAGGTTTGTGAACAAAGTGGTGGAAATACAGATAACGAACCCGGGCATGGTGGCTCGTGCCTATGAAGCAGCTAGGGCTGGGGATCATGGTTCGAGTCCTGCTTGGGGCAACACAGCGAGACCTAGTCCCCAAAAATAGCTGGGCGTGGTGGTGTGCGCCTGTAATCCCAGCTATCTGGGAAGCTGAGGCTGGGGATTGCTTGAGTCCATGATACCCTGGGCAACGTGAACCTGTGGTTCCATGGGCAAAAATAGCGAGACTTAGTCTTAAAAAAAAGAAATACAGATAACGGTATATAGATATAGTGTTAGAGCTCTTGGCAGAAACGGGTTTGAGAATTTAAGGTATTGAGAAAACCATAAAAGTGTGGAGAATAGAAGTGTATTTTGGAAAAGTGAAACAAAAGTAGGACTAAACCTATATTTTAGGGAAAACATATTGTAAGGAGAAGCCAAAGAGAGAAATCTGTTAGTGAAACAATATGTCATGTCTCAAATGAAATGATGAGAAACACAAGGATGGGATGAGTAGCAGGAAGAAATGCCTGTCATTCAGATCTTCTTATTGTTCCTCTTTTAATGTTCAAACTCATTTAATTCATCAATTCATATAAAAAGTATTCACTTTAGACTTTTGATATGCTAGGTTCTGCTGGTGATGACTCCCAGTTCTCCAGCTTTGTTGCCGAATACTGTCTTAATTTAGTCTTTTTTCCCCTGTATTTGGAATTTTTCTTCAAGATATGGTTCTCTTAAGCCATACAATTTCCTTCATTGTAGCTAGCTCTTATTCACCTTTTAGCTATAAATATCTGTCTTACAGAGGCACCCCTGACTTCTCAAACTCCATTACTTTCACATGATATGTACCTCTTATTGTATTTAATCCAGATTTAATTGAGACTACATATTAATTTTTAATATGTATATAACTTTTTTCAGTTTTCATGAGCTTCATGAGAGGCCTTTGTCTCTTGATTCACTTCTGAATTTCTGGTATATTAAGCAGTGTCTGCTACATGATTGTATATTCAAATGAATGGGGACTAAAAAGCAGCCCATTAGGTTGTCAGCAAGGAGGATGCAGTTGGTCAGAGAGTAGTTCTAATGGAAGGGAAGGGCTGAGGTTCTAAGTGGAGAGGAAATGGAGTAGGGGGCATGGACCTTTGACAAATTTATGTGAAGGGGAATACTAGGATGATAGAAAGCTATTTCTGCTCACATTCTTCCTAGGTTTTTATTTTACTCAATGCCTGTTATATTCAAATTAATTATCTTTCTTTTCTTTACAAATAGGTGACAACATTTTAGCAGTTCTTAAATACCTAGCTACATCTGATATGTTGGCTGCTTCTTCTAAGTATCAACATGGAAACATGGTCTTCTTTGATGTGCTTGGTCTGTTTGTCATTGCTTACCCATCTCGTGTTGGCCTGATAATTAATTCCATGGTGGTTTTGGCTGCTGCTTTGTACCTCGGCAAAAAATTCTTGCAGCCAAAACATAAGAGTAAGTAATTTCATCTAAATTTGTAATACTTCCATGTGTATAGAATATGCTTGAAATTTTTAGGCACTGCTAACATGTATAGAATATGCTTAAAGTTTTTAGTCAGTTTGCATCTATCTTTCTAAAAAGTTAATCATAAGAAAAGAGCATTTGATTTATATTGTAAGAAATTTCTAAATACATATCAGATTAATGTACTTTTAGTCTTGGTAAAGCAAGTAATTTTGTGTACTAATGCATTTTGTAGAAGGTCCACATAGAAGCTATTGAAAAACGGTTTATTTATACAAATTGACTTTTAGTGAAAAGTTCCACTGAAAAGTCTTGTCCACACTGTTGACTAATAACATGTTGTTCTGAAGTATGAGTGGGATGCCTCTGGTTAAAATAATTTTCAGCTTTAAATGTCTCATAGTCATAGTTATATGTGCTGCTACTAAATAAAATAAACAGCAATTTAATTATTTACCAGTTATTTTCCCATGTTCCTTCTCTTCTTGTGTCAGTTTCTTTTAGCAAGATTTTATAAGGAACTTTACCTTTCATTCTTGCTGATATTTCGATAGGCAAAGCATCTCAAAGGTGATGAAGATTAAGACTACTCACTTCCCTAGTTAACTATGAACTTGAACTATTCCTTCAGTCTTTAGCACCCACAGAGTCTTCATAAATGTTAACTAAATTTTGTTTGTTGATACCTTCCCTGCTGTAGTGCTTAACAAACCTTACTCTTAGAATATTTCTGTAATTTTCAGTTAGTGCTAACTTGCCCCTTCATAGCTACTATTAGCTGAGAAATTGTTTTGATGAATATGCTGATCTTCATTTTTTCCCCCCTCTCCTCTCCATTAGCTGCTAACTACATAAAGGACTTCTTCTGTGGACTTGGCATCACTCTGATAAGCTGGTTCACTAGCCTGGTTACCGTTCTCATCATAGCAGTGTTCATCTCTCTTATTGGACAGTCACTGTCATGGTACAACCACTTCTATGTCTCTGTTTGTCTCTATGGAACGGCAGCTGTAGCCAAAATAATACTTATACATACCCTTGCAAAGAGATTTTATTATGTGGTAAGTGTTAGGTGTATTTGTATTTGTTTGTTTGTTTGTTTGTTTTTGGTGGCCTTCAAAGATAAGACAAACTCAAATGTGGTTCAGTGTTTTTGTCCTTTTGAGTCATCAAAAAATGACTCTAGAAAACTAGCTCCTAGACAAATTTTATAAAAGGCTTATTGATCTGAGGGTTTTGCTGTAAATTCAAATTACATTAGAAAAGTGTGAAGTGTTTGGGGGTGGTAGTGATAGCAAGCTTGTTAATAGTCTTCTGTCTCTGTTGAATCTGGTGCAGTTTTTGTAACCATGCTTCTAAATCTATAAACCCTCTAAGGGCTCACCTGATTATTTATGTTTGAATAGCTCTCCTCTCCACTGGACTATAATCTCCATGATGGCAGGGATTGTTTTGGTCGTTGCTAGAGTGCTTAGGCCATCTGACAGGAAGCACTAACCCACAGTATTTGCTGCCTAAAAGAATATTGTACTTCAGCTTTTAAAGTTTTCTTTTGCTACCCCCCCCCAATCTGTGTGTTGTTGAAGATTTAGATGTGGTAGAGGTTAAATTGCTATGGAAAGAAGAGAGGAAGTGGCATTCTATAACAATTTATACTGATTTAGAGACTATTTCTATATTATTACAGTTACAGCACATTGGTTTGATGAAAATAAAAATTAAGAATTAGGGTTATGGAATTATAGTAGTAAAAATAAGTTACAATGGCCGGGCCCGGTGGCTCGTGCCTGTAAGCTTCAGCCTATGAAGCGGCCAGGGCTAGGGATCGCGGTTCGAGTCCCTCCTGGGGCCCGTAGCAAGACCTAGTTCCAAAAACAAAAACAAATAGCTGGGCATGGTGGCGCGTGCCTGTAATCCCAGCTACCTGGGAAGCTGAGGCTGGGGATGGCTTGAGTCTGTGGTACCCCGGGCAACGAGAGCCTGCGGTTCCACGGGCAAAAATAGCGAGACCTAGCCTCAAAAAAAAAAAAAAAAAAAAAAAAAAAAAAAAAAAAAAAAAAAAAAAAAAAAAAAAAAAGTTACAATGAAAGAACATGATTTCTGATTTTCTTTTTTTTAAATTTATTTATTTATATATATAAATTTAATTTCTGATTTTCTAAATGAATTAAAGAGGAAAACTTTCTTAGCTCCATTATTTTCAAGATAGCCAGTATATGTTTGTTTTTTCCTGTTTGTCTTGCTAAAGATTAGAGTGGAGACATGGAAGACTATAATCCACATCCTTCCACAAGGTGTCTTTGGTACTTGAACCTTCCTTAGTTAATGTTGGATAACAACCTGGGAGCACTTTCATTATCCACAGGCCCAACTGAAGAAAGTTTTTTTCTTGAGGTTAGCCATTTATTTATGGTTGATCTAAAATCTATATCTCAGTGATTTCAGCTTTCAAAAATAATACACAAAGGGTTTAATTTTGCATGTTTATTTTTAGTTTAATGATAGATAACTAAAGTGTGATAGTTTTACTGATAAGAAAAAGTGGAAAAGAGAAACAGTATTTAAAATTCCATTTAGTTGAACTAATTTCAGTTCTTCAATCATAAAACTTTGGGCTGAAATCACAATGCAAAGAGTAATGTGTTTCATTTTCATTATACAGATATTGTTGAAGTACACACTGGGCCTAGTTCCATGCTAAGACATGGTGATACAGAGATTCAGAAGGATGTGTTCCTTTTCTTTAAGTAGTTCAGTTTTATTTGGGAGGATGGGGAAACCACATGATTACAGTGCGTTGGTATGAAGTGAAGTGGAGTGATATACACTATGTTGTGGGAATACAGGATTAGGAGAGAAGAACTTTGTGGAAATCAGAAGCCTTCAACAAAAAGGTAGGTAGCATTTGAACTGACTTTCTGAAGCATGAGTAGAAGTGTGCCAGATGCAGAGGTTGATGAGCAGTTAAGTGAGAATATACAGGTGCATTTGGGTCACAATCAAGAAGTTCAAAGTGATGAAGATAGGGTGATAGTACAATTAGAAAAGTAGGCCAGGATGAGGTTGGAACATGAGAATAAAAATAGGTGTGGTTACTATTAAAATTTCCTGAGCAGGGTAATGAGATAATGAGATTTGAAAACTTCAGTAATAGTGTGTAGGGTGGATCAGAATAGTCAGTATTGGAAAAACTCATTAGAAGTGTGTAAAAGGATGTTTTGAAACTGATATTTTGGGTGCAGTTTGGGAACATATATAAATTACAGTTATTACAGTTCCCAGTCTTTGTTTTTAAAGGCTTGAGTGGGATTCATCTTTAAATTGAATCCTGAGTAATTTTCTTCTTTTTAAAGCCTACTTCCTTTGACCGGCATTCTGTCAAACATCATGTAAAATCATGATAGCATATCTATCATGGTCCAAGGGGTCTTATCAAATGAACTTTAACTTGGGTTTTTTTGTTTGTTTGTTTGTTTTTGAGACTAGGTCTCAATATTTTTGCTCGTGGAACCTCAGGCTCACGTTGCCCAGGGTACCACAGGCTCAAGCAATCCCCAGCCTCAGCTTCCCAGGTAGCTGGGATTACAGGCGTGTGCTACCACACCCAACTATTTTTTTGGGACTAGGTCTCGCTATGTTGCCCTGAATGGGATTCGAACCGTGGTCCCTAACCCCAGCCGCGTCATAGACTGAAGCTTACGGGCATGAGCCACTGTGCCCAGCTTTGAACTTTTTTTTTTTTTTTGTAGACTAGGTCTCACTATTTTTGTCCGTGGAACCTCAGGCTCTCGTTGCCCAGGGTACCACAGACTCAAGCAACCCAGCCTCAGCTTCCCAGGTAGCTGGGATTACAGGCACGCGCCACCACGCCCAACTATTTTTTTGGAACTAGGTCTTGCTACGGGCCCTAGGCGGGACTCAAACCGCGATCCCTAGCCCCAGCCACTTCATAGGCTGAAGCTTACAGGCACGAGACACCATGTCAGGCCCCAGCCTTGAACTTTAACTTGTTTTAGCAAATGTGATTGAAATGCTTTTGATCTGTTGAGATAAGAGTCCTTTATAGCAAATATATATGGGGTATACAGAAATGAGAAGACAGAGGAGAGAAAAACTTAATATATCTATTTCCATTATGTATTTCTTCACTTGATGATGAGTTCCATATTTACATTAATAAATCAGTAATGCAGATATTAAAATATATTAAGTTCATGCATCAAGTTCTGAAGAAGTCCAGGTACTACATAGGAACCCTCAGACTTCAAATATCAAGAAAGTATACATCAACTTTTATATTGTGAAAGGAGCAGAAATCTAGGAATGGGGTTAAGCTGCATTATAAGACCAATTGGAGGGAGAAAAGACTCTGCAAAAGCCCAGGTGGTTAGGTGTTCTGTACCTCCTGTGATCCCCCAAGTGTGCTACTGAAGACGCTGTAGCAACATATGATATAGTCTTCTACAGTTTCTTTAGAGTGCTTGAAATTCCATGGAAGTTGTATAAATGGGAAAGCTTACCAGAGGTGAATATTTTTTATGTCTTTTTTTTTTTAAAAACCAACAAACATGTATAAATGTTATTCTTAACCAGGTGGAGGAAAAGCACAGATTACATGCAAGTAACGGTAAAGTTTTTACCTGGTTTTATTAAATTCTCTTGTGTGCAGCAGTGCAAAGTTATTACTTCATGATAGAAGATAGCTTTGATAGTGTTTAAAGGATAGACACTGCTTAAAACAATATAGCTCGTGCAATTGAAATTATTATAAAAGATCTTTATGACTGACCAGTGTATGAGATTTGTGTATATATTTTTTCTTTCAGAATGCCAGTGACCAGTATCTGGGAGAAGTATTTTTTGACATCTCGCTATTTGTTCATTGTGGTTTCCTTGTAACTCTCACTTATCGAGGACTTTGCTCAGCATTTATTAGTGCTGTCTGGGTGGCATTTCCATTGCTTACAAAGCTTTGTGTGCACAAGGAGTTTAAGCATCATGGTAGGATATTTTTGGTTTTAATACAAATGGGAAAAATACCTTAAGATATAAGAGATAAGGCTTGTAAGGGCTTTTTTTTAGTTTTTAAAATTTTGGGTAGGCCTTCTAATTTATTTTTTTTCATTAAAATTTTAGCACACATTTTTATTTTGATCTTATATGCATCCAATTCTTAGATTTATAAATACATGCTATTATACTACATATTTCTTATGTGTATTTTATCCTCTCTGAATGAAAGTTTTTTTTAGCTCACTAGATAACATGACCAAAGGACAAGAGTTATATGTCACTTAGTTTCTGTAACACCAGTACTGTAAAAATCTAGATTTCATTGTAGGATGTCAGAAATTTATGTTTTCTTTTCCTTTTTCCCTAGGTGCCCAAGGAAAATTTATTCCCTTTTACCTTTTGGGGATGTTTATTCCATATATTTATGCCTTGTACCTTATCTGGGCAGTATTTGAGATGTTTACTCCTATCCTTGGTAGAAGTGGTTCGGAAATTCCACCCGATGTTGTGTTGGCTTCCATTCTGGCTGGCTGTACAATGATTCTCTCTTCCTATTTTGTAAGGATTTTTTTTTCTTCCTTATGCATGTGGTGAATTTTGCTATACTAGATTCTAATAAATAGTGTTACACTTTGTTGAGAAACTCCTAAGCGAAAGAAATGGTTAATGACTGTGCATTTTGTAGGTTCAATAGTAAGAATATATAGCCTGAGTTTTTTTGTTACTGGATTATTTATTGTCTTCTCATCGTCCTCAATCAGATTATATCACCTTAGTTTTTCAAACTGAATTTATAGAATGCATATCAAGTGAGAGTTGGTAAAGATTGTTTGGTGGTAAGTTTTTAGAATGATTTTATTAGTGTTTTGAACTTAATAATTAGAAACAATGTTAATAAAAATGTGGTAGTTTTATTAGTGTTAATGAAGGATGCTAAATATGAGAATTTTCCCATTATTATTCAGCTACCTCACTTGCTAGTACAGAATTGTCTCTTGAATGATGTTTACTTACATACCCAAACATCATTCATTTACCAGGTAATGAAAATATGATAGGTCATGCTAGTTTTCATTTGGCTGTGGTAGTATTGCAGGATTGATAAGCAGATTCCTCCCTTAGTTACAGCAAGCTTCAGAGTTCTCTACACAGTCATTAACATTCCCCAGTCTGGCTCCTTTAGAGGCAGGTGTTTGTCTTACGATTCTTTTACTTAGAATTCCTAAGAAATACTTACTGAATATCCACAGGTGAACGCTGAGATTTGATGGTAGTGGGACCAAACAGAAATAGTAGTTATGACTTTATTTTGCTTGTTTTCTTCATGTAGACAGTGAGCTTTTCTACTTTGATGTAATAAAGAGCATCTCATGTGGAGGTTAGGCTTTAGGGATGCCAGGTGAAAATACCACAGGCATGGTCATATATGTGTGTGTGTGCACATGTGTGTAAGCATGCATTTGTTTATTACCAGGGATATTTCCTTAAATAGTCTATAAAGGTCTCTCTGTATGACTGCTTATTTAGCCCTGTACAGTAATTTTTATGTATAGTGTTATTTGAGGTCACTTATACCTGTTCTAAAAACAATTCTGAGTATTCTAACCAGTTTACCTTTAAGATGATTGAGTGCTTACTTGGAGGGATGGATAGCAAATTCTAAAATGTTTTTTGTCTGTAAGGTTTACTTTTTCTTTTAATATTGAATGTTCAAACTTTCTGTGCGTATTATTATAAGGATTGAAGGACAATGGTGTCCAGTGTAGGTTCTAATTTAGAGTCAGTTAAGTGATGAGCTCAATAAAATCCCCATTTTATTGAAATTGTAGTCAGTGAAGAAAGCTATCAATACTCATTAAAGATGATCAAAATGTGGGGCATTTGAATTCTTTTCCATATGAAAGGGGACAAAATAACCCAGAAAACTTTACTGTGGAAATTATGATCCCAAAGCATTAAAATCTTGGAAACCAGAAGAAAGAGAAAGTATATTAACTTCTAAGTTGTTAGGAAAGCTTTTGGAGAATGCCTCTTGGGATCCTTTAAAACCACATTTAATTTTCATTGTGAAATAGCTTACTACTGTTTGATGCTGTGTCTCTTCATCTTCTTACTTACATGTAGCAGTATTAAAGATAGGGGCTTGTTAATAGTGAGCCCATTTTCTTTGAGTAATGGAGAATTGAACCACAGTGCATATTTCAAAGAGCTTTTTGGTCAGGCCTTGGGATTTATTAAATGTATTTGGTAGAAGCCAATTAAATTCCTGTCAAATGATCAGTTAACCGGGAGTTTCCTGGGGTTAGTCTTTGCTGGCTGTTAGGGTTGTAGTGATTAAATAATGCTGCCGATAGGAATGGGATTAGACTCAGAAGGAAACAGCTCAGTTAGCTGGCACACACTGGATACCTTCTCATGCTTATCTTCATTTTATCTGCACCCATTTCAAAGCCTAGAGTGACATAAGATGCAATATTTAGCACCAAGATAGATGACACTGAAATTTAAGACACTGGTATCCAAGCACACTGTCACTTAGGGTCATTCTCTTCTCCCCTCTATGTTGTTTCATTTATCACTATTACCAGACATCCTCCCAAAGGTGGGTGGAAAAGGCAGAAGAATTAAAGAAGAGGGAATTGGGATGTGGAAACCGTTGGTTAAACTGAAGTTTTAGGAAAACTTTGCTAAGTGGCAGGCTTCAGATTTGTGGGAACTATGGCTTTGTGATAGTGAGGTTTTATTTGGACTGAAAGAATATCTATTTAAACAGCTACATTTTAAATATTGTGACTCTTAGGAGGAAGAGGAGCAGACAGGGTTGCAAATTGTATTTTGCTCACTTCCTGCTTCTTAAGTCCTTCATTATATTGTCTTATCATTGTGCTTATAGTGTGAAAAATGTAAGATCTTTGAAAACCACAGTGAATTACGTTGTTACCTTATGGATATAAAATTCTGTACGTCTACATAGTAGGCTATATGATAAATAGGTCGTGAGTATTTGCTTATTTTCATCTCAATAAAATGTTCTAACATTCATTTTCTTTAATTCTCTTCTCATTTTTCCTAGACAAGGGAAAGCACAAAGGGGGAGCTGAATTTAAATCATTATTATCTCAGAGTGCTCCTTCAGAACCCCTAAAAGATCTGTGGCCATATTCTGTGTCATGTGTGTCCTCTACAGCTTTTTAATTCAGTTATTTCATTGTAACTAAAAAGTTATATAAAGATGTTTGGGTTTTCTGGATGACCACCTTGAGACTGAGCCACTTGCTTTTCCTGTCCGTGTTCAGATTTGTTATTTTGATTGTGTTAGCATTATTTAACTCATCATTGAAAGGGACAGTATTTCTTTTAAATGCAGTTCTGTCATATGCTGGTCAGCAGGCAAAGTCTTAAAGATAGATCATTGTCCATGAGTTTATTTTCACATTGTCTTTTCCTTTTATTTCCTTATTTTGCAGTTAAAGGTAAAACCACCCAGTATGTTTTTCTAATTTCACCTCACCTTATCCCTTAAATTTCTTTCATTTTGTTGCATATTACAAAAATTCACTCATTATAGGTGAACCGTGTGTGTGTGTGTGTGTGTGTGTACATGCACATATATAGTCATTTCTTTATTTGATCATAAATCAGTGGGCTTCTAGGTTGCTTTTGCATATATTAACTATTGTAAATAATGCTGTAGTAAGCATTGTGCATTTACCTCTTCAAGTTGATGATGCCATATTCTTTGGATAGATATGCAAAAGTAGGACTGTTGGATTTTCATGTACTAATTCTACTTTTAGTTCATATCACTTTCCGAAATGACTACACCAATATACAGTCTTACCTGCAGTGTATGAGAGTTCTTGTTTCTCCATAGCCTAACCAGCTCTTGTTAGTAATCTTTCTGATATAAACCTTTCTTACAAGTATGAGATGGCATCTCATTTCGGGTTTGATGCTATTTCTTTAATAAGAAATAATGAACAATTTTTCATGTCTATTAACTCTGTATATTGTTAAATTGGTTGAGTTCTTTACATAGCTTAGACATTGACCCCTAATCGGATATGTGATGTGCAAATATCTTTCCCCAAAAATAGACTGTCTTTTTAATTTACCCTTTTTCCCCCCACTGTGCAAAAGCTTTCTAATTTGATATAGTATAGTCCCAGTTATGTTTACTTTCATTTCCCTTACTAGGTAGTGGGTTCAAGTCTCCAAAAACAAATGTTGTTGTAGAAATTATCATCTACATTTTCTTATTTTATGGTTTCGGGTCTTACATGCAAGTTTTCAATCCATTTCAAATTTATCTTTGTGTATGTTAGAGAGTAATCCAGTTTATTCTGTTTTATATGGCTATCTAGTTTTCCCAGTGCTATTTTTTGAAAATATTTTCCTTGTTGCAGCTGTTTTGTCTAAATTAGTAGTCAGTATATGTGTGCGTTTATTTCTGAACTTGAAATTCTATTCCACTGATTTCATGTTTATTTTTATTACAGTGCCACACTGTTTTAAGTATTGTTTTTATTTTATTTTATTTTATTTTATTTTTTGAGGCTAGGTCTCGCTATTTTTGCCCATTGCCGGGGGTACCACAGACTCAAGCAATCCCCAGCCTCAGCTTCCCAGGTAGCTGGGATTACAGGCGTGCGCCACCACACCCAGCTATTTTTTTGGAACTAGGTCTTGCTACGGGGCCCCAGGCGGGACTCGAACCGCGATCCCTAGCCCTGGCCGCTTCATAGGTTGAAGCTTACAGGCACGAGCCATCGTGCCCGGCCCTGTTTTAAGTATTGTTGACTATATATAATATAGTTCAAATTAGGTAATATGATGTTTCCATCTTTCTTATTCTCAAAATTGCATTAGCTATTTAGGGTCTTTTATGGTTCCATATACTTTTCAGTATTTTTTGTCCTTTTTCAAAAATTATTATTTTACATATTTCTTTTAATGTGTTCCTAATAGGATGGTGATTATGACTTTAATTTTTGCCATACATGAACATGGAATGGGTTTGATGCTATTTCTTTAGTAAGAAATGATGAACCTTCCCATGTATATGACAGTTCTACATTTTAACACTATCTTAAGTTCTCATTGTATAGATCTCACATGTCCTTTGTTAAATTTATTCCTAGATGTTTAATTCGTTTTGATGTGATTTTGAATGGCACTATTTTCTTAGTTTCTTTTTCTTAGCTTGTTATTTGCATATAATCATGCAACAGGTTTTTATGTATTAATTTTGTAGCCTGCCACCTTACTGTACTCATTCGTTGTTTCTAATAGTTCTTCTGTTGGAGTGTTAGATTTTCCTGTATATATTATCAAATTATCTGTAAACAGTTATAATTTCATTGTTTTCCAATCTGGATTCCTTTTATTTCTTGTTGTCTAAAACCTATAATAATTAAATAGAAGTGGTAAACGTGAATATACTTGCTTTGTTCTGATCTTAAAGAGAAAGCTTTTAGTTTCTCACTATTCAGTATGATGTTGACTGTGGGTTTGTAGTATATGACCTTTGTTATATTAAGGTATATTCTTGAAGGTACATCTAAATGCTACTTTAATTGAATCTAGCATCACGGCACATTATAAAAACATTATGAATGGAACTTCAATTTTCACTTAACAGCTTACCTCTGGCTGCTGGGCACAGTGGCTCATGCCTGTAAGCTTCAGCTTATGAAGCAGCTGGAGCTAGGGATCGCGGTTCAAGTCCTGCTCGGGGTAACACAGCAAGACCTAGTCCCAAAAAATAGCTGGGTGTGGTGGCGTGCACCTATAATCACAGCTACCTGGGAAGCTGAGCCTAGGGATTGCTTGAGTCCGTGGTACCCAAGGCAACATGAGCCTGCAGTTCCATGGGCAAAAATAGCGAGACCTAGTCTCAAAAAAAAAAAAGAAAGAAAGAAAAAAGCAGCTTACCTCTGGCTCTTTAAAAAAAAGCATAGCATTTGATACAGTTAGGTAGTGTCTGCCATGCAGTGTTAATAATGACAGCACATTGATGGAATCAGAAATAAAATAAGGCATTGGTTTAACTGTGTGTGATGGATCTACATCCTTTAATTTCTTTGCTGGCTGAACAGACACATTGTTTCCTTTTTACCACTTGCTGTCTGGCTGTCTTTCAAAAAGATACCA
This sequence comes from Uropsilus gracilis, assembly GCA_004024945.1. Classification (NCBI taxonomy): domain Eukaryota; kingdom Metazoa; phylum Chordata; class Mammalia; order Eulipotyphla; family Talpidae; genus Uropsilus; species Uropsilus gracilis. The sequence goes on from PVHY01010040.1 coordinate 22,173, forward strand.
TCATAGCAGATTGCAGTCATCTCTCATTTATCTCCATTCTCACTTTTGATGGAAATCCCTTATAATTATTGTTTTTGTATAATTATGTATTTGATCAAATAATTATGTATTTGATCAGTTAGCACATTCTGATAAATTCTCATTATTTGTTGGATAATACTTAAGTACTTGCTAACATAATTAAAAACACCTTTCTGCCAGTTTTCTGTATTTGTAATTTTTCTATTTTTTTGTTTTATATTTTAGATTAACTTCATCTACCTTGCTAAAAGCACAAAAAGAACCATGCTGATTTTAACTGTGATATGTTCAGTTACATTCCTCCTTGTTTGCATTGGAACTTTTTTTCCATACAGCTCCAGTCCTGCAAGTCCAAAGCCAAAGAGAGTATTTCTTCAGGTAGGAGTGATTCTGCATGAGCTAGTTGAGATTCTGGAGAGCAGAAAACCTTGTTTGTATATTTTGAGCTTCACTAGTCAACAGGAAAACCTATGGGCTTTTTTTTAGTGTTGACTTTAGTTGTACGTGACTGTTCAGTGTGTAAGGCAGTGAGGAAATGACTGATCAACCAGAGGCATTCTCAGCTAGGCATGCTTCTCTCAAGAGACCCAATCAGAAATCTGCCTGCTTGTTTTATTACTGTTCAAATTATAGAAGTGCACCTAATTGGAAAAACAAGAGCAAATAAATATCATAGACTAATAAACTTCTAAAAGTACAGATTGTAAAAATGTCAGCTGAATGGGTAAATATCTAAAATATCAACTGGAAAGATATTTATTGATCTTCATGAATATTCACAATAATGAAATTATTTAATGAAAATAATTTATGAACAGATTGAGATTAAGAACTTTTAAAAATGACTTTTCTGCAGACTTTTCTAGAGCTCATAATATAAAGCAGGGACAAGGACTAAGTTGCCCTATTTCCAGGTATCCATTTCTTAGAGGTTGAGGAGTGGTGAGATAGAAATGTCAGGAGTCATAGCCTTAGATGATTATCCGAAGACTTGGATAAGTCTAAATATTTAAACTTAATGGGAGATTTGGAAAAAGTACCACCTGTTAAAATACGGTGCATTTTAGGTGACAACTTTTATAACTTGATAGACCTTTCATGCAGAACAGCTGGTTTTTAGTGAATGCTAATTTTTGTAATTACATTAATAGTATTTAGGGGAAACTAGATGTTTATTTTTAAAATGTCCTATTCTGATTTGTTTTGGGGTACTCGTCTCAATTCCTGAAGTTGGCAAAATGATAGTGGGCCATTTGGTATAAGGAGTATGGATTATCAACCCCCCTCTACACACTCCTTTTTCTTTTCCTAGTTGAGATTCAGGCTAGTTTTTGTTATTAGTAAAACTATTCCAGGTGGAGCATGGTGCCTTTTCAAAGACTTCATTAAGCACAAGTCTGTCATCGATTGGTGAGCTGTGATTACTGTGAAGTACTCACTACCTTGAAGTTTGGAGCCAACCATTACTGCCTTTTTTTCTTTTACCACATACATACGAATCCTAAACAATGTATAGTTTTGCCTCTTTTGAACATCTTATAGATAAAACTATATTGTATTCATGACTTCTTTTCATCTAGTAGCATGTGAGAACCTTTCATGTTGATTTGTTACTGTAGTTATTTTTCATTGCTCAGTAGCCTTCTGTTGTAGGAGAATGCCTCAATTTATTTGCCCATTCTACTGTTAATGGACATTCACGTTGTTTCCAGTTTTTGCTAGTATTGATAAAGCAAAATCAGAACTCTTGTAAGAGTTTCTCTGAGAAAGATATTTAGGAATGGAATTGCTGGCCTGAAGGGTGTGTGAGTGCTAACATGATTTTGCCAGTACATAATCTCATCAGCAGTGCATCAGTTCCTGTTACCACCTCACTTATTGGTATTGTCAGACATATCTTTAATCTGATGTAGGGATGTGGGTGAAGTAGTTGAAACAGTAGTTTTCTCATTCGTCTTGTTCTTTTCAGCATATGACCAGAACATTTCATAATTTAGATGGAAACATAGTTAAACAGGACTCTGGAATATGGATCAATGGATTTGATTATACTGGAATGTCTCACATAACCCCTCACATTCCCGAGATCAATGATACCATCCGAGCTCACTGTGAGGAGCATGCACCTCTTTGTGGTTTCCCTTGGTATCTTCCAGTGCACTTTCTGATCAGGTTGGTTAATTACTTTTCTGCTTTAGTTTGGGAGAGAGTTTGTTGTCAAGTCCTATCACTCATTATTTAAAGTAAGTAGTAAGGGCTGGGCATGGTGGCGCATGCCTGTAGGTGGCAGCCTAGGAAGCCACGGCCAGGGCTAGGAATCGAGTTCGAGTGTCGCTGGGGGTATGTAGCAAGAACTAGTCCCAAAAAATAGCTGGACATGGTGGTGTATGCATGTAATCCCAGCTACCTGGGAAGCTGAGGCTGGGGATTGCTTGAGTCTGTGGTACCCTGGGCAACATGAGCCCTAAGGTTCTATGGGCAAAAATAGAGAGACAGACTCTCAAAAACAAACCAACAAACAAAACTAGGTCGTAAAGGCCATCAGGTGCTATTTATACTTTTTTCTTCTTTTCTATCACTACTAAAGTTCTTTAGTGTGATAAAGCACGAAGAGGCATAGTTTTGCTTTTTCAAATTTATGGAATTTTTCCTGTAGAAACCTGAATATTTTCTAAAACTACTATATCTTAACCAATCTGATAGCAATTAATCATCGATTTTAAATTGTTTTATTTTTGGAAAATTCGTATGGTTTGGCAATGAAAGATTGGAGAAGGAAAAATAGGATAGCAGAATTATGATGGATAGTTGAACCAGCACCAAATAGAATAATTTGTTCTTAACTTTAGATAGGTCTCGTTGTACAATAACCTGGACTTTTGAGGAATTGGCAATGTTTATCATACCCATCATTTTATTTTTATACTACAAAATGTTTGAACTAATAAAACATCCTAAATATTGAAGCCATCTTTTCAAATAGGAAAAACTGGTATCTTCCTGCTCCAGAAGTTTCTCCAAGAGAGCCTGTTCATTTCAGACTTGTGTCCAAAGAACAGACACCCTGGGATTCTATAAAGTTGACTTTTGAAGCAATAGGTAAGTCATGACAGTTTTGTCATCTTCTTAAATTTTTTAATAAGGAGTGTGTATGTTTTTCCCTCAGATTTATAAGTTACTGGGGTCTTAAAACGTTTGATGTTTCTAAAGGAAGTTAAAGTTGATCATGACTTTTAAAAATAAATTTAATACGGTTGGGCATGGTGGTGCATGCCTGTAAGCAGCAGCCTAGAAAGCCACGGCTGGGGCCAGGGATCGTGGTTCTTGTCCTGCCAGGGGCATGTAGCAAGACCTAGTTTCAAAAAAATACAGCTGGGTGTGATGGCATGCGCCTGTAATCCCAGCTACCTGGGAAGCTGAGGCTGGGAATTTCTTGAGTCTGTGGTACCCTGGGCAACATGAGCCTGCGGTTCCACAGGCAAAAATAGTGAGACCTAGTCTCAATAAATAAATAAAGTTAATATATTTTATTTAGAGCAGTTTTAGGTTTAGGTTTATTGGAAAACTGAGCAGAAAGGACAAAAGTTCCCATACCCTTTTCAATCCCCCACAGCGTGCCCTTCTAGCAACATCTTATATTAAGTGTAGTACATTTCTTAAAACTGGTCAATATTGATGCATTATTAACGGAAGTCCATAGTTTACATTAAGATTCACTAGTTGCACTTTGTGTGCTGTACAGTTATAAGGGTTTTGACAAATGCATAATGGTCCTGTAGCCATTATTACAGTATCAATCAGATTTGTTGCTTCAAAATGCCTTGTGCTGCTTTTAAGCATCTGTTCCCCACTTCTGCTGGCATCCGCTGATCTATTTATTGTCTCCAGTGTTTTGCCTTTTCCAGACTATCTTATAGCTGATATTGTACAATTTTTATGATTTTTCCAGATTGACTTCTTTTAAATAGCAATATTTATTTAAGATAGCTTCATGTCTGTTTGTGCCTTGATAGCTTGTTTCTTTTTATTGGTCAGTAATATTATGGATATACAACAATTTGTCTTGTCTGTTCACCTAAAGACGAATAACTTGGTTGCTTCTAGCTTTTGACAAGTGTGTAGGTTTTTGTGCAGACATGAGTTTCCAATTCACTTGGAAAAATCCCAAGGTACAAGTGCTAATTTGTATGGTAAGCTTATACTTATTTGCCTTTATAAGAAACTGACACACTGAATTATAGTGTGACTGTATGTATTAATTTTGCATTCCCACTGACCAAGTTTATGTTGCTCCAGATTCTTACCAGAAATTGATGATTGTTAGTGTTTTAGATTTCAGCCATTGAGATGTCTAATTGTATTTTATTGTTGATTTAATTTGCAATTCCCTAGTGACATGTGGAACTTATATTTTAAGTTTATCATCTTCGGTGAGGTGTATGTTCAGATCTTTTGTCAAGTGGTTCTTTGCTCTTGATATTTGAGTTCACTGCATATTTGTATATAAATTCTTCACTAGATACTGTTTTGCAAATATTTTCTACATTCTAGCTTCTTAATCTCTGAATGGTGTTTTTTTCAGAGCATATATTTTCAAATTTAATGAAATCTAAATTTTTTCTTTCACAAATCATGCTTTTGGTAGTGTTGCCTTAAAGTCATGGCCAAACTTGGCATCCTTGTATTTTTCTTACATTATCTTCTAGAAGTTTTTCAGTTTGCATTTGGGACTATGTTAATTTATAGTATTTTATTTTTGTGTAATGTTAGCAGTATTGTAGACTAATGGAATACGTATCTTAGCCCTGTGTTATTTTAGTTTTAGATTCTCTGTTGATTTTTACAGATTTTCTATCATCTGCAAACAAAGATGGTTTCATTTTTTTCTTCCCAATTTTTATACCTTTTGTTTCCTTTTCTTATGTTACTGCATTTTGTTAGAACTTCAAGTATTTTTTACTATTAAAGTAATATTTATAACATTATATAAAATGTAGAGGTCTAGGCTTATACCCTACTGACTGGTAAATCATACCACAACTCCATCAAGACACTGAAAGTCTTCACCAGTCTATCCTGTCCCTTCCTCCCACTTTCGTAGGCTAAATCTTCAGTCAAGATTTCTAGTGTTTATTATTGGTTTGGTTCTCAGTATTCCATGTATTAGTGATACCATCTGGTATTTATCTTTCTTCTTACGACACTTAGCATAATTGTTTCAATTTTCACATTGTTCCAAAGTTGAGTTTTTTTCAGAGTTGTGTAATACTTCCAGTGTGTGTGTGTGTGCGCGCGCGTGCATCTATACACACGTACACATCTTCCTGATCCACTCATGTGTCTTAGGTATGTATTATGGTACAGGATGTGGTCTCTCTTGATGTCACATGTGAACTTAAAAGTGTGTATTTTGCTATTGTTTGATGAATATTCTGTAACTGTTGATTACATTTACATTTGTTTTTTTAATGACTTTCCATTCCACCAAATTCTAACTGATTTTCCACCTTCTGGATTTGCCAACTTTAGATAGAGGATTTTTGAAATTTTCAACTGTCATAGTGAATTTGACTTTCTCCTTTATTTCTATCAGTTTTTATCTCAGTTAGTCTGATGCTTGTTAAGAAACACTAATCTTATTTAACTGATTAAATTGATAGAATCATGTAAGAAATACCTTAACGTAATAATTATATTTGTTAAAAAGTATTTTTAGTGACTTTGAGTAAAAAGTTTCACATTCAAATAATACAAGGACCACAGCATCATGGGTAGTGCACATACTTTATTTTCTCAATTCCTCCCTCCCTTAGATTCTATAAACCTTTTTTTTTCTCACTTTAACTTTTTCATTTGTTGCATGTTGTTTCCTACCCCCTCTCAAACTTGTTATAGTGATTAGCAGCTTGAGACCATATAATGTTTCTAAAAAACATTATAATTTTTTTTTTTTTTGAGACTAGGTCTCACTATTTTTGCCCATGGAACCGCAGGCTCTCATTGCCCGTGGTACCACAGACTCAAGCAATCCCCAGCCTCAGCTTCCCAGGTAGCTGGGATTACAGGTGCGCACCACCACGCCCAGCTATTTTTTTTGGAACTGGGTCTCGCTACGGGCCCCAGGCAGGACTTGAACTGTGATCCCTAGCCCCGGCCACTTCATAGGCTGAAGCTTACAGGCATGAACCACCATGCCTGGCCGACATTATGATTTTTAAAGAGCTTTATTGAAAAGCTTTCAGTGTTAGAACCTTTTGGCTAGGCATTACTGGACAACATGACTTATCTTTCTTGGTACATTTCCATGTTTAAAATTTGTAGCTGGCTCTTATAACTAGTTTCTCAATTGTTGTTAGTTGTTTATAACTAGCTTCTCAATTGTTCAAATCATCTCTCGAATACTACCTCTTAAAAATACATTCTATCATGTCACTTCCTTAAATATCTTTTAATGATTTTCAGTTGCCTAAGAAATAAACCCACATTTCTTTGACAGACATGTTTGGTCTATGTATGTACTTGAAACTTTTTTCCAGCACTTCTTGGCATGCTCCTTAGCTACATCCAAGTGTTTCTTTGTCCCCAATTATAATCCACACAGTCCTAATAAAAGTGAACTTCTTTTGCTACTGTTTCCTACCCAAACTCTAGCCGTATCTTGGCAGAACATTAAGCCTGACTTTCCCCTCCCAGCCTGTCAAGCTAAGCAACTGCCTTTCTTCTCTTTCTTCCTTTTGGTACATATCTTAGTTACAGCCTGTGTAGCATGATTACTTAGTCCATGTCTTTCCTTTCCACTAGAATTCAAGATAGGCAAATGTGGATGGGTTTTAATTTATCGCTGTATTCTCTGTACCAGTACAATCAGTATTACATAATAAACCGTCAAGAGATGTGTTGACCAAAGTCTGACAGTTTTATTATTTTTTAAGCAACTTTCTTGAGCATTTCTCACTTAGTAGGGAAACAGAGATAATGCTTGAGAAAGGAAGAAGGAGTAAGGCATGAATTTTTTCCATAATCAGTTTAACTACCTATTGGATATTTTTAAGAATAAACCAGGATGGTCTCATCCCTTTGTCAGGATTGTCTCTTTGTGAAGTGTGATAGCTGGTTGTATGCACACCCCAGTTCTGCCATGGTGCTCAGCTATTTGGTCCATGACACCATCCTAGATGTTAGGTGAATGTATTTTTTGATAGGGTCAGCATTTAAGTAAGTAGATTTTGAACACAGCAGATTGTTTTCCATAACAAGGTGTGCTTTATTCGTTGATTTTTTTTTTTTTTTTTTTTTTTTTTTTTTTTTTTTTTTTTTTTTTTTTTTTTTTTTTTTTTTTTTTTTTTTTTTGAGACTAGGTCTTGCTATTTTTGCCCATGGAACCGCAGGCTCTCGTTGCCCGGGGTACCACAGACTCAAGCAATCCCCAGCCTCAGCTTCCCCGGTAGCTGGGATGACAGGTGCGCGCCACCACACCCAGCTATTTTTTTGTTACTAGGTCTCGTTACGGGTCCCAGGCAGGACTCGAACCGCGATCCCTAGCCCCGGCCACTTCATAGGCTGAAGCTTACAGGCACGAGCCACCGTGCCCAGCCCTATTTTTTTTTTTAATTTTAAAAAATTAATTAATTTTTTTGAGACTAGGTCTCGCTATTTTTGCCCATGGAACCGCAGGCTCTCGTTGCCTAGGGTGCCACGGACTCCCAGGTAGCCAGGATTACAGGTGCGCGCCACTGCACCCAGCTATTTTTTGGGGATAGGTCTCGCTGTGTCACCCCGAGCAGGACTTGAACCGCAACCCCTAGCCCCAGCTGCTTCATAGGCTGAAACTTACAGGCATGAGCCACTGTGCCCAGCTTTTTAATTTTTTTAAATTTAATTTTATTTTTTTGAGACTAGGTCTCGCTGTTTTTGCCTGTGGAAACTGCAGGCTCACATTGCCCGGGGTACCACAGACTCAAGCAGTCCACAGTCTCAGCTTTCCAGGTACCTAGGAATACAGGCATGTGCCACCACACCCAGCTATTTTTTTGGGAGTAGGTCTCACTGTGTTGCCCCAGGTGGGACTCGAACCACGATCCCCAGACCTAGCCGTGACTCCATAAAATGTCCCTTACAAGCATGCGCCACCATGCCTGGCTCCAGTCAGCAGATTTTGAATTTGTCAGCTTCCACCACTGCATGAGCCAATAGTTTAAATACCTTTCTATACATATCCTGCTGGTTCTGTGTCTGGAGCACTCCTAGTATAGGAAGCTCCCTTTTGAAAGCTCCTGTTTCTGTATATCCTTTACTGAGTGAAAAAAAAAAAAAAAAGTTGATAGAAAATTGTCTAGAACTTTTTCTTGGATGAAAACTCTTTTCAAATGTAAACTATTGCTCATGCTTATTACTTTTAGTCATTTATCTATATTTAAGACTAAATTTACATGTGGTTAAATATACAGATCTTATACAAATAAAAGCATACATGTAATTCCTATCACAGCTGAAAACATTTCCAGCACCCCAAGAAATAACCTCAGGCACATTTAGGCACATTTCTACTCAAGATCCCTGACCCTGAGAAGCTACCAGTCTTTCTGATTTCTCAGCATTTGTCATGCTCATTCTTGAACTTTATATGAATGGAATCATTCAGTCTGAGCCTGGGTCTTCAAGCACAATGTTTTTTGAGAACAAACTGTGTTGTTTTTAAGTATCAGTATTTTGTTCCTCTTTATTGCTGAGTAGTTTACAGTATATAAAAATGCCACATATTCTCATTCTCCTGTTAATAGAAAACCTGGGCTGTCTCTAATTCAGGTTATGAATAAAGCTTTTAGGAACCTTCTTACAAGATTTTTACGGAGTATGTTTTCCATTTCTTTTGATTACCTATGAGTGGAGCTTTTTGGTTTATAGAGTAGACATATTTTAATTTCATAATTGTTCCATTTTTCACTTCTGCCAGTAGAATAGTTCCAGTAGCTCCATATTCTCATGAAAATTTGCTTCAGGTGGTTTATTACGTTTAATGGGTGTTGAGTAGTGTCGCTTGCACTTCTCTATAACAGTGGAACAGTTTTCTTAGTGCCCACTGGTCATTCGGTTACTTTGCTTGCTGTCTCTTTTCCCATTAAAAACTGTGCTTATTGACTTATGTTAGATTGTGTTCCTATCAGATAGTATTTTCTTATACTTTCTTATACTTATTTTAAAATTTCATTAAGTATCAGTTTACCAGGCATTCATTTCAGGATTAATGTTTTATATGGACAATCACAGATGCTCAGTTTTCCTCTAGAAACATTATAGCTTTGGTTTTATGTGTAGGCCTCTGAGCTACCTTAAGTTAAATTTTGTGTGGTAGATCAGGGTTTTTTAATTAGTTTATTCTTATTCTTTAAATCACCACCTTGGTACATGGTTCTTGGGCTACCTCCCCCTCCCTCTAGTGCCCCCTCCATTCTCTCAAATCCTGTTCTCTGTTGTGTCCATAGTCTCTTTTTTTCCTGTGTCAGTGTTCTTTCCCTGGGCGAGGGAAGGTGTTGTTGGAACCAGGTGAACCTTGCTGGTAGGTTTTCAGTCTTAAGATTGCATTGGGCGGCCAGTCTGTATCTATTTGTGGTCTGTCCATGTTCTCTTATTGGAGGCTGACTTCTCCACTCCCATCTCTGTTGTTTTGCTGCTGGTTCTGGCATCAGATTTAGGGGGTTTCACCCCGTCAGTGTCGGTGAAGAAATTTCTCTGTGGATACAGGCATCCATGAGAGGCCATTGTAGATCTTCTCCTCTGTCTCACTTTGCAGCCCTGCTGTGAGGCCGATGCCCCCAGTTCTTGGCCCTCCTCTTCTCTCCTGTAGTGTGGGGAGGAGCGCTTTGGTATCTTAATAGGCATCTCCAAAATGAAGTCTTCGGTCTTCTAGACCCAGGGAGCTAGCTCATCAGTGCACCTTGTGACATTGTGTTTCCATAGCTGTTTCTCCTATCTCATATGCACTGGTTCTCTTGATTGTCCATCTGTGTTGTCCAGCTCAGGCTTGTGGGCTGGATTTTTACTTGGTCCCTCCTCGCCCATTCTATGATGGAGTTTGTATCATGTATGTTCTTCCATCTCCTGAAGATTACCTGGGGTGAGCGTGAAATGAGACATATTCCCCCCCCCGCCCCTGCACTGGTACCTCCTTGCATGGAGGTAGGGCCCAGATGGCTGGGCATGTGCCCTTCCAAGACCCCCTGGGGTGGGGGCTGGGGAAAACATGCCCCGGCTGATCTGGGCTGCAGATGGCTACCCCATGCAACAACCATTCACTGGTGGATGGGGCAAAACCCAACCTGTCCCCCCTCCTGGGCTCTCCAGGCTTTGGGGGTCTTACCCAGGGGACATCACCACCTTTGCTCCCCACTGGCAAGGGAGCTCCGACAGCCTGGGACACTGGGTGGGCAGGCTGCTTGCTGGTGGGTGGGGCTCAAGTCCCTGCCCTGCCCCCATGATGGTTCCTCCCTGCATAGGGGTGAGGCTGGATGGCTGGGCACATGCCCTCCCAAGTGCTCCCTGCAGTGGGGGCTGGGGGAAACATGCCCTGGCTGATTCAGGCTGCAGATGGCTGTCCTGTGCAACAACCATCCATTGGTGGATGGGGCTAAAACCCCACGCATAGCCCCTCTCGGGCTCTCCAGGCTTTGGGGGGGTTACCTAGGTATCATCACTGCCTTTCCTACCTGCTGGGTGTTACCACCAGCCTCCATGGCTGGTGTGGGGCATGAGAGCCCAGAGACCCCCCCACGCACCTAGCCTGCGGACTCACCCATCTTGGCCAGTCACTATGGCTGGCTGCGGTGCGCAGGAGACTGGATCCTTCATCTCTGGTGCAGGTCTATTGATATTGAGGTTGGAGTAAACCCAAAGGGAACCCCCCCCCAGCCTGAGTCTTAGCAGAGTGCTCAGCCCCCACCCCCTAACACATGGAAGCAGAGGCTGGCTTTCCCAGCCTGAGATCCCTGGACCCAGAGTCCCAGAGGTCCTGGTGGTAGAGGACTCACCCTTGCCTCCTACCCCTGCCAGCGGCCTAGGCTGCAGTGGGGGTGCCCTGGATGTCTTCTCCAAGGGCCTGACTGGTAGGAAAGGACTCAGGGTTTTTTTCTTTAAGGATATGCAGATATTTTGGCCCCATCTTTAGCATTTTCCCACTGAGAACTGCATTGGAGACCTTGCCAAAATTATTTGACTGACTATATCTCAACTTTTGCCTGCTCTTACTGAACTTTCTCCTGCACAAGTAGTAGTTTGTTTAGTTTTTATATTTGTTTGGTGACCCACAGACATCATATTTATTGTAAAAAGTAAGTTCATTTTACTAAGGTACAGTTAATTCTGTTAAACACAGAAAGGATTGAAAATCTAGTAAAGGAAGAAAACTGGAGGGTATAAGATAGTAGTAGTGAAATGGTAAGATTTCATCATCAACCAGTAGAATGAAATATGGGAAATTAAGTGTGCTAGCTGATACTTTTGCAATTGAGTTTTTTTTCCTCTGGGCTTTTGAAATTTTACTGGAGGATTATGAGAAGTTTTTGTTTTTATATTTTCTTTGCTATTACATTCAGGGGCTTTTCTGATATGTTTCCTAATGATGTATTTTGTATTTATGAAGACAGTTTATGTCTTTTATTTTTTGAGCCAGTCACTAGCGTTTGAAGTTCTCCAGGTATGCTAGGAATCACAAAAACTAAAAGGGCCAAGATAGTAAATATTTTAGGCTTTTTCATAAATCTCTATTAATTTTTTTTGGTAAGTGGTCTTTGAAAATGTAAAAATTATTTTCTAGCCTAAGAGCCATCCAAAATAGATGTCAGGTATAGCTGGTTTACCACTACATATAATCTGTAGATAGTTTTGCTTTTAACTGACCCATATGAGGCTAATTAATTCTGCTCAGTGGACTTCTACATACTGTAGAACAGCTAGCGACAGTGAGCAGCATCCTTTCCATTAAAATACTAGCTTTCGAACTAAGTGTATGTTTTATTGTGTTAAACATCAAGTGTAATTTCTTGAACTAGTTTTTAAAGTAAGAAATGGGTTTTATCATAAATTTTTTTAACTGTACATGATAGGATTTTTCTGCCTTGAATCTTTTTATATACTGTACATTAATTTAGCCTATGATTTTCTTAATGTGATGTCATTACTTTTACTAATACTTTATTTAGAACTTTTGCACAGTACTCATGAATAATGGTTTGTGTGCTTTTTGGGGTACTGTTCAATAAGTTCTATTTAATGTTTAATGACCTTGAATAGATTGAAAAGGTGACTTGTATTCTCTGAAGGAGAATCAAGCCATCTGCACATCTGCTGGGTGTGTGTTTCGTAACATTTTTCTGTGGAGGTTAATTTGCTTATGCTTTTTATTATCTCTGTTTATAACCACTTCATTTGGTTATTAAAATGCATTAGTACTAGGCCGGGCACGGCGGCTCGTGTCTGTAAGCTTCAGCCTATGAAGCGGCCTTCATAATGGTGCTAGGCATCGCAGTTCGAGTCCTGCCTGGGGCCCATAGCGAGACCTAGTTTCAAAAAATATAGCTGGGTGTGGTGGTGCACACCTGTAATCCCAGCTACCTGGAAAGCTGAGGCTGGGGATTGCTTGAGTCTGCGGTACCCCAGGCAACGAGAGCCTGTGGTTCCATGAGCAAAAACAGTGAGACCTAGTCTCAAAAAAAAAAAAAAAAAAAAAAAAAAAAAAAAAAAAAAAAAAAAAAAAAAAAAAAAAAAAAAAAAAAAAAAAAAAAAAAAAAAAAAAAGCATTAGCAAAGTAATCATGTGTGAATTAAAAAATTGTTTATTTCTGTATGTTAATGTTTTCTATTCTACTTTGTCTTCTGCTCTAAGTTAGCTAGTTATCTTGTTAATTTAAAAATTAGGTCTGTTTTATTCTATATCTCATTGATTATTTTTATTTACTCTTTTCTACTTGCCATTTATCCTTTGCATACATTCCATAGTACTTGATATGGAGTATTTTCATTAAAATTTTTTTCTTTAATTTTGTTTCTTTCACCCACAAGTCTTTAAAATAGAAATCTTTTAATTTGCAGATAGGTCGTTTTGTTTTATTGATAATTTCAACTTTTAGTGAGTTATAAGTTTAAATATTTCACTTTAATGAATTTTTTTTTTTGAGACTAGGTCTCACCATTTTTGCCCGTGGAACCACAGGCTCACGTTGCCCAGGGTACTACAGATTCAAGCAATCCCCAGTCTCAGCTTCCCAGGTAGCTGGAATTACAGGTGTGCGCCATCACACCCAGCTAATTTTTTGGAACTAGGTCTTGCTGCCTTGCCCTCAGCGGGATTTGAACCATGATCCCCAGTCACCGCCCCGGCTTCCTAGGCTGTTGCTTACAGGCATATGCCACTGTGCCTGGCCTAATGAACTTTCTGATATTTTGTCACCTAATACTTTTATTATGTTCACTTAAGGTACATGTCAATCAAACTTAATGTTCTGGTCATACAGACTATATGTTCACATTACCCGCTTCATAAATTATTCTGTTTAGGGCTTTTATATCACTTTCCCCCCACTGAACGTCCAAGCTGTTAAATCACCATTAGGTTTATAGTACCTTTATGAGGGTTCATGCCTTTAATCAGGTTAGTCTCATCTGGGTGGTGTACGTATTGCTTGACTCATTGATGCCTTTTTAAAGAGTTCATTTTTCCTTCCTTCCTCATATTTTACAGGACCAAGCCATATGTCATTTTATGTTCGAACCCACAAAGGGTCAACACTTTCCCAGTGGTCTCTTGGCAGTGGCACCCCCGTCACAAGTAAAGGAGGAGACTACTTTGTATTTTACTCCCATGGACTCCAGGCTTCTGCATGGCAGTTCTGGATAGAAGTACAGGTGGGAAACTCCCAGCATTGCTTAGCATACACCAAACTCCCAGATACTATTATTTGCCAGGATCCTTAGGGTCAATATTCTGCTTCCATAGACTAGAGAACTAATTAACTTTCTCTGCTAGGTCTCAGAAGAACAGCCTGAAGGAATGATCACTGTAGCCATTGCTGCCCACTATTTTTCTGGGGAAGGCAGGAGATCCTCCCAACTGGATGCTCTGAAAGAGAAGTTCCCAGATTGGACATTTCCTTCTGCATGGGTGTGCACCTACAATCTCTTTGTGTTTTAATCTGTGGATGAGCTCTAAGTACATGCCCACTGGGATACTGTGACAGAATTTGTTCCTATGTTACACAGATGAAACGTAAGTCTATGAATCTAAATGAGTATGTAGTTGAAGAGATTGTAAGTGAATATGCTTCAGGGTGAAGTACTATAATGGTTACACAGTGGGGTAGTGATGCATGGCCTTTTCAACACTTGAAAAATGCCAGTTTTCTGGCATGTAAGCACATGTGGGTATTGCCACTACACACATTTTATATGGACAAAAGCCAATAAACCACTTTAGTAGTTGTCCCCTTGGGAGGGTGGAAGATGTATAAGGTACTGTAGGCCATTGTTAATGAGGCAAATGTCAATTCCAGTTAAAGCGCAAGACTATTTTGTGTCAGTGGATGATCGGCAACTCTCACTCACCTAGGGGTAATGACTCCGTCTTGAGGCCTAACTCTGGGTCTTTAGAAAGCAACTGCAGTAAGGACTGGGGAAGACCATTGGGTGTTTGTGTCCCCAGCCTATGCTTAAGAGCTCTGCTTTTTAGGCAGTCTCTAGAGCCTGTTTGCTCTCTGCACTGAAGTCCAGGACTCCAGTCCTATGCTGACTTGGTGACTTGTCATTCTGAGATTCGTTGTTGTGGTGGTTTTCTAATGTTTTCAATGCTGTTTCCCTTTGAAACATAACTGATCACCTTCACCACTTTGAGAAGAGGAACACTGGTCCAGCTACTTTTTTCTTTGTATTTCCACAGGCTCTTCTAGTTCAAAATACTGTTTGTGCAAATATATGACCTTAACTTCCTTGTTCTGAGTGCTTGTGCTGCCCTGGTGGCTTTTCTGGGGTGGGAGGAGAGTTGGGAGAGACTGGACATTTTACTCATATTCATTCTCGGTTTTGTAGTCTCTGGCATCCACGGTTAGTCATTTAGAACTTAATTTTATTGATGTACTGCGTCTGTGGTTTTGTCTATCCTTCTGCTGTTTGAACATAGTAGTTTGTCAGTAATTTACTGTTTAGCAGTGTTGGCTTTCTCGAGACTTGAGGTTATGGTTTGTACTGGAATGAGACCACTGTATGTATAGTCTTGGTGTTTAGACCCCTGCATAATGGCAGCCCTAGGACTTAAAAGTGCTCTTCGTTTTGAAGGAGGTGTTGTGTACTTATGAAACACATCACAGCAGTGCCGCTCATGAATTCTGGGCTCTAGTGATTAAATTTTGCTAGATTTCTTTTTGCAAGAGATCTAAAAAGCTGGACAAAAAAATTTTCAAAGAAAAGATACAATAAAACCAAGGTGGTGGCACTTGGATCTGCCTGAACACAAGAGCATGTAGGTGTTGCAAGGGGAAAATGCCTGAAGTGTGTAAATTATGCTTTCTTAATCCTGCTCCTTAAATTGCTTGCCTCGTTTGTGTTGCCTTAACTGGACAGGGCCCACAAAACAGAGCTGCAGCCAGAACTGAATGACGACTTGTTGGATGTCATGTGCATGAGCACTGGAGCCACTTTCCCTGGATGTTGTATCAGTCTCAAATGCTTGAAATGTCTGGCTCTGGCCACACTTATTTGTCAGGCAGTATGTAAGTTTTAGGGTGTTCATAACTTGTATAGAATCATAGTTGTGGAGAAAAGTTAAATGGTAATAGCTCAGTGAATTTCAAAATATAGGCAGATTTTGATCCTTGTGGTTCTGAAATAGAATACTAGAAAATGTACAGGGAGAAAAGTGTTGAGGAAAGACAACGGTTTCCTGTGATCCCCCCCCCTTTTTTGGGGGGGGGGGGAGACGTTTTCCCTTTCCAGTACTAATCATGGTTTTCTATAGTGTCATGAAGCTTTGAGATTGTGCAAGGCCAGAAACAAGATGCGCAGTAGTTGCAGGGTATTAATCTGGGAGGTTGATTTAATGCCAGAAATAATTATACCTAATATTCATGGCTCTGTTAATAAGTACAGCTGAGACTGAAAATATCTGATGATTTGAATAATTCATTTTTAAAAGGGTCTTTCCAGACACAGTGTAGTACTACTGCACATTCAGGAAAAGTGTGAAGTGATTTTGAAGAAATTCTTAAAGTCTATAATGTGTCTGACCGAATGACTGTTGCACGAAGTATGTGTTCTACTGTTAAGCCTGACAGGATCCCTGACATGTTACTGCTGAGGGGGCCTAAGCCACCCTGTTGACTCAGGAAGACGTAGAAAGAATGATTGTTTCCTCTTTCTTTTCATTGCTGACTTGTTGGGGGTTAATTGTTGCCTTACAATGTTACTGAAATAAACATTTTAATATGCTAGGTATCTTTAATAGAAAAACATCTTTGTTAATAGTTTATGTTCTCTTATATTTTATAAAGCAAAAAAATGCTGTTAAAAAGATTTAACATGGTTCATAGATGGGTATAAATGGTACTTTAATAGGTGATATCAGCAAAGAACTTAACATAGAAAGTATTCATTTACTGGAGTGCTTTTTACTTTTGAATGAAATGGTGCCTGGATTTCACAGTAATAAAATGATCTACTAGTTGGTAAAATGTTGGACTTCAGCATACTTAGAAGTTCCAAGATCTCTGCAAGTTATTTCACTTTTAATGAATTCCCTCACAACAGTTTAGTACACAATGAAGCAGCTGAACAGCCTCGGATGGTTTCCACTACTATCTGAAAGTAGAATTTTCTGAATTCAGTCAGAACGGCCCCAATAAATAGCCTACTCAACATGCATGTTCTACTTTCAGATAGTGGGAAACTGTAGTCATAATGCAAGGTTGCTTTCTTTAATAAAACCCTCTGAGTCACAAATGTTAGGAAACTGTCATTATACAAGTCAAAGTCGCCTTTCTCCAAGCTTGACCAAGTGAATTTTATTCTAAGAATGAAAACTTGACCATCCGGAAATTCATTAATGTAACATGATCATGTTAATAAAGGACAACCATGATATGACAACCTCAGTAAACGTAAAAAGACAACTAGAAGGGAACGGCCTCAACTTGAAAAAGTAAGGTGGTCATTTAAAAAATTTATCATGAAAATTGAAACACTTTCCCTCAAGACAGGTCCAGTATCTATTTAGCATTGTATGGAAGTTCTAGCCAGGGCACTTTTGATGTAGGCACCAAGATTACGCAAACTATGTTTAGTAGCAAATGGCATCTGTTCTATGAAATTCTTAAGGGATTCACAAAAATGAAATTAAGAAAACAAGTAATGGGAAAGCTTATTTTAGGTGGTAACGTTAGCATACTGAATCCCTATGAAAATCCCACATTTACCATTCACATTTTTAAAACTTCCAAAAAAGCAACATTAATGACATACAGAAATAAGTCCATACATTTAGGTGACAAACAGGAAAAACATTTTGTAAATGTTTAGACAATGGCATATCCATATACAAAATGCCAAAAAAAGAAAAAAAAAACAAACCCCCTTTCCTAAGTAAATAAGAAAACATGGTAATAGATCTTCATAATCTTACATTAGGCAATAGTTTTGTAGATACATCAAATGCACAAGTAATGAAAGAAAAAGTCACAGTAAAGTATTTGTCTCAAAGGATATGAAAGTGAAAAATAAATCCTGATGCTAGATATTTGCAAATCGGATTATCTGATAAGGCTCTTGTATTCAGAATATTATAAACTCTTGAAAATCAATATTGCAAAATGGGGAAAGATGAATAATAGTTTCCTTTAAAGACATACCCTACCAGTATTCACAATCATGTGAAAAGATATTAGCCATCAAGGGAAATGCAAAACTGAATATAATTTACCACTTCATAAAAATTATATACAAAATACTACAGGTACTTTGTAAAACAATTCGGCATTTCCTTAAAAAAATTAGCCATATTATATAACCCAATAATTCTGCTCCTAAAAAAATGGAAACTTATATCCACAAATGCAGTACAGCCATACAATTAAACTGACGATTCAGCTTTAAAAACATGCTGAGTGAAAGAAGCCAAATAGAAAAAGGTACAATTAGACAATACATCCAGATTATGCAAGTGTGTAGTCAGAACATATTCAGGAATATTGGAAACTAAGAAAAAGTTCATTTTTAATTCCACCTAGAGAAATAAAGACTTACATGTAAAATTCTGTTTGCTTGATAGCGATCACAATATATATATATTTTTCCATTATATTGTGAATATTTATGTTCATCAACATCATTTCAATCATCTATTCTCAGGCATCCAAGGATGCCACCAACTCTTGGTATTTCTATTTTAAGTCTAAGAGGTGGAATTATATCAGTATTTTATGGCTATTAATACATATTCTATTTGCTGTTTACCTGAGATGAATAAACGAAAGTTCATGTAATGGTTATATTGCCCTTTACCAAGTTACAAAATACACATTACAGAAGCAGCAGCAGCTTGAATTACCAACAAAAGTTGACTCTATCCCCAAATAATTTCTTTTGGTATCAGCAAATAAATGTGTCTAATAAACCTCAAATACTTGTTCTGAATATTTAAATTAGTTGGTTAAAAGTATGGCTTAAACAGTTGGTATGTGAACCTGATAAAATATGGGTTTTTTTTTTGAAAGTTAAGTATCTAGCATATTACCTTGGAGCCGACATTTGTGTTAGTTGAAAAATGCATCTCACAGAACATCCACTTACAGTCCTAACCACAGGAACGCAGTTTATTGATGCCCTGCTTTTTTAAGAATGCAAGATGACCCCAACTGCACGTCTGGAAAGATCACAGCTGTTTACAATGATAAACCATTTTTATTGATTGAACGTTCACACCAAACACAAAAAAGTAATGCTGGTTCTTCTCCTTAACGGAGTAGGATGGGAAAAGAAATTTTTGTTAAGTTTCTTGCTGGGCTGCATGTACTCACATGGCAAACATTTTCTCTTAGGTTCAGGGAAAGATGGTCTTGAACAAAGATTTAAATAAAAGTAGCACCAGAAGGACCAGGTACCAGTAATCACATATCCCACTCATTTTGGAGCTTTAGTATGTGAGATTATTGCACTTGTAATGTAAAAAACTAAATGACAGTAAATTATCAAACTGAATAGTTTCAAATAGTTTGATGAATTTTGAACTAAGCAATTTCAAAATGTTTTTTTGTGTTTCCCTTCCAAGGAAAACTGGCTAGGACAACTAATCTAGCCTTTTACTTTAAAAGGACCAAGTTTTAATTCTAAGTTGTAATTGCACTATGAGAAGAGAGGTGGCTACACATAGTGGTATAATTTGGTCCACATCAAATTATACATTGTTACAAAAATAAGTCTTCGTAAAAAATAACTTTGCATTCCTTTGTTCAAATTGCACAGTACAAACGAGATATCTAAATTAATACTGTTTTAAGGTAATCAGAAATACAGTGGATATGTGTTTAGTCTAAGCAATTAAAGAGATATGCAGTTATGTTTTTATAACGTATGAAAACGAAAATATTTAAAAACTTACAATGAAGAACGCATTCTTCACATACTAATTTTTAGTAGCCATAATACAGGATTCAGCATTCTATTTACATTAAAGTTCATTTTTATTCAATTTACAAAAGCAATAAATAAGAAACTACATTAATTTGCACAAAACCTGTTCCATGATCAGTATGACCATTTCTGGTTACTTTGTGACTAAACCAATAAACCTGTCTTTATGAAGAGTGCTCATATTAGAAAACAAGAGCAAGCCCTATTTTTATTCCAAGTGTGAGTATCTATAGCCATGCAGAATTCAGCATAAAACTTTAAAAATTATAATACAAGTCCTAAAAATATGAACACCACCATTGGGTATATTTACATGAGAGTATTCACAAAAAGATAGTTTTCTGATACAAAATAGTTTAGTGATATCTATAGCATAATTGATAAGAACCCCTCTGCCTACACTCCTCAAACTTGCTCAGCAGACACAAGGGCTCACAGGTAAGTAGCTTTCCTCCGTACAAGCCTGGGATTTCATAAAGTTAGAAAAGCCATGGAGCAAGTCTCTGTTCCACTGGCATGTGTGCCAGGGCAGACATACGTTCAGGAGTCCCACCTAGAGTGTGCAGTGCTCTTGATAAACAGGTAGCTAAAGTAAGCACTTCCACATTTATTTTTTAAAAGTAGTTGGGATACATGCTGTTCAGGAAACAGGTAAGATGCTTAAGGAGTGAAAAGGTAAACTCGCCTGGGGCAAGATAATCCCTATGAAGGAGTAAGAGCTACCAACCTTTAGGAATAAAACCAAACTATTCTCCTGTACAGCAATACAATAAATATTCTTTATTTCTTTCCATTGCAGTTAAAAATCATTTCTTAATGAAATATGATTTGATAACACATTTACGGACTCAAATAGATTTCTCAGAGAGAGTTGTTTAACATTCAGTAATACCTTACCAGAGTCTCTGAGCTGAGTTCTCTCCCTGGTTAAATCCTCCAGCTAGGTCACAGTGTCCTCAGTTGCATGCTGCTGCTAATACTGACCGTGGTGATGGTGCTCTATGTTAGGATATAGAACAGTCATAAGCCCCATCCTGAAAAGGTTCCTCCTCCGCTCGGGTTGGGTCCTCCTCTTTCCAGGTGACCGAACTGCAACTTCCGACTTCACCCTGAGGGAGACTTCCGTGGCCGGAGCAGCCCCTGCTCTCTTCTGCCCGGGGGTTAGTCTGTTCAGGAGTCTTACCCACAGTTACTGGCTGGAAAGCTTCAGGCTGGACCTGCTCTTCTGTAATCTCACTGAGCTTCTGCAGTTGTGGCTTGATAATATTTAAAAATGGCTTATATCCAGGGCTAAGTAGAGGAAAAAGGAAATTAGTTAATCAGGCACATTCAGAAGATTCTGTACAGTGTTATGGATACATTCCTATTAAACACTGATATACTAATATCAGTGTATCGTGGTGGTGGGGGGGGCAAGGCACAAGGAAATAAGAAGAAAGGTTTCTTAGGTATCATGGCTTTCACAAATGGTGCTGCACATAGCGTAAGTATGAATCTTAAATTTCTGAGCCTTATGAGCAAAGTTTGACATTATTTATCAAGTAGTAGAATCAAAAATCAGACTCTACAGCCTAAGGAAGAACTGCATTTGTAAGTGAATTTTTAAGGAAAATTGGATCCAAGTAATGGAGGCAATTAGTTCAAATAACAAAGGGTTGGAATTTAAAGGTCTTGCATTCACATAAACTGACCATCACTTCCCAATGGACAGTACTCTAAATGACTGGGTACAAAACTACCCAATGAACATTTGAAAGCAATTTTTTTAACCAAACTAAGAATTTCCAAGTGAATAAGCCAGAACCAAGTCTTAGTGTGAAGGGAATGGAGTCACCAAAAGATAGCCCAATAACTCCTCTAAGGAAATTAGCACTCACCAATCTGTAGAAGCCCATTGATCTACTGCATGTAGCCCTGTCTTGATATTCTGTAACATCTCTCCATCTACCTCTGACGACTGTATAATAACCAAAATCTGGTTGATTATTGCAGATTCTCTAAGAATCAGACCAATGACAAAGCACCAGTCCAGACATCCTGCTTCCATGAAGATGTGAAGCAAATACCTATATATAAGCAGAGACAAGGTAACTGACACTAAGTATCTCCAGAAGAGCAGTGATCAGTAGGAAAACACCCACTGTATCTTATTTGTTCATGTTCAAATACTAAGTGGGCATTCTGTTATTTTAAAACATTGAGTAACTCACCGAAGCTGGACCTGGGATTTGTGAGGGCCTTTACTCGCCAGCTCCATGGAGATGTGCTCTAGCTCTGACTGAGTTAAACTGAGTGTGGAGAAATTTTCATCCACCATTGTCCAGTCTCCATCCACCATGGAACTGCTTTCAGTCAAGTCTGTGGCAGAACCAATACTGCATTCATCACCTGATGAAGAATTACCAAGAGTTACAAACTAGAGGCTGAAAGTAGGTTTTCCTTTATTTTAAATTTATTAGCTGTTCCTCAGACAACGATTTTTCAGGATTTTGAAACCTTAGTATCAAATGATAATCATTATCAAATGATAATTTGATACTAAATTCCTAAATAATTTGATACTAAATTCCTATTTACATTAACATTTGTGACTGTAAATAGGCATATATATCATTAGATAACTAGGCATTATTTATGTCTGAATGGAAAAACATGCTATTACCCATGTAGTCTTGCCCACCTCCACAAAAATAGGTAGAATCTAATTAGTTCACTAGATTTAATGAGCAGTTGAAAAGAAACAGCAGAAATTATACCATGATGATGCAATCACCAAAGCCCAGATTATAATAAAATCCACAGAAAGAAGGTTCTTCAATGAATGAGTTGCAGGCAGGGAGGGGAAGAAATGGAGATGAATGATCACTGAAATGAGAACTAATACAGGATAGTGAATGTGTGTGACCCTTCAACAGAACTTTGATTTGTCAATTTATAACAAAATTTGACATGAAACAATTGGAATTTAAATACTGGATATTTAGGAATAACTTGAAATAGTCACAGATAAAATACAGGTCTGACTCTGACTTAATAATTTAGGAGGAAGAAAATGAGTGAAACAAATACTGGCAATAATTGAAGTTGGACAAAGGATAATGGGTCAGGGTCAAGGTGTCCACTATCCTATAGTATTTACTTTTAAATATATTAGAAATGATCTTGTTTAGTAATTTCCTAGCGAAATCATAATCATCTAGCGAAATCATAATCCTATCATAAGAATCATCAAATATCCTGGATTAATCTAACCAAGGAGGCGAAGAAAAAGAACTCCCAGTTCATGAATGAGAATCCATACAATAAAAACTATTATATCTAAAGTGATATATAAATATAATACAATCCCCATCAAAATACCAACAAAATTCTTAAACTGACCAAAAATTAATGAAATTTGTATGGAAACAAACAAAAGGGACTCAAGTAGCAAGAGCAAATCTGAGAAGAGATATGCAAGCATCGCATTACCTGACTATATTGTAAAGCAAAGTACTAACACTACTAGCATTAAAAATAGAAATATGGATGATGGAATAGAAAGCCCAGAAATAAATCTACATACACATCAATTTATAATAATTTATAATAAAGCAGTA
Organism: Uropsilus gracilis; assembly: GCA_004024945.1. Taxonomy (NCBI): domain Eukaryota; kingdom Metazoa; phylum Chordata; class Mammalia; order Eulipotyphla; family Talpidae; genus Uropsilus; species Uropsilus gracilis. The sequence goes on from PVHY01010040.1 coordinate 45,454, forward strand.
GTGACCATACAACTAGGCCAAGGAGAAGAAACCCTTTAATAAGGGGTGCTGGAAAAACTGGACGGCCACGTATAAAGAATGAAGTTAGAACATACTCTCTTAATCCCACGTACAAAAAAAAATTTCCAAATGGACTAAAGATTTAGATATAAGACCTGGAACAATAAAATATATAGAAGAAAACATCAGATCAGCCCTATGTTCTGTGACATGAATGTGACATAGGTATATTTGGAAACGACCCATGGCAAGGGAGATAAAAGCAACGGGATTATCTTAAATCAAAAAGCCTTTACACACTGGGAAAAAAGAAAGATTGAGAGAAAATATTTACATACTACACAACACATTGGTTGTTATCCGTACTAACCAACAAATTGGTTAGTATCCAAGATATACAGAAAATTTGTACATTTCAACAACAGAAGAACAAACAACCCAATTAATAAACTGGTACCAACCCTGAACAGACCATTCACCAAAGGAAATATCCCAATCAACAGATAAAAGGAAAATGTTTATCACTGCTTCCAATAAGAGAGATGCAAGTTAAAACCACAATGGGTGTGATGTGTCACATAGCTCAGTGGGTATGAACCTATTATAAACCTATTTCCCTAAATTATACAGTGTTGTAAAACCATCTTATACCTCAGTAAAACAAAACACGAGATGCTATTTCATATTGCGGAAACGCACATATTGAAAAGACTCCTAACAAGTGCTGGAGAGAAAAACCTATTTCACTATTAGTGGTTAATGCAAAATGCTGCAGCCATTGTGGAAATGATACGGTTTTAAAAAACTAAAAAGTGGAAATAACATTTGACACAGCATCCACTCTTACACATATATACAAAGAAAGTGAAATCACCAACCTGAAAGTAATGCTCTACATTTACAGTAACTAGGACACAGAAGCAATCTACATGCCCACTGATGAAAGACTGAATTGAGAAGATACAACTACAGAATACTAATTCAGCCATCAGGAAAAACAAAATGCTGCCATTTACAAATAGAAAACATGCAAGGGAGTTACGTGTAGTAAATGAGAATAATAAAGGTACTGAACATTTACAAAGCAGGTAACTAGACAAAGTACAATACTTACAAAAACTAGTGGATTCTAATAAAGTAAGGGTTCTGAGGTTAAGAGGAAGAAAAGGAGAAAAAATTATGGGGAAAAAAATCAAATTTCCAAAAAATGAAAGCACACATCCATTAGGATAGTTACTATTAAAAAAATACCCAATATGTATATTGGTGGGGATGTGGAGAAACTGTGAAACAGTATACATATTATGGAAAACAGTATGATGGTTCCTTAAAAAATAAAGATTAGAAATACCATATTTGGCAATCCTGCTTCTGGATTAACTTCCTAAATAACCAAGAGCAGGATCACAAAGAAAGAACTTATATTCCCATGTTCACTAAAGCATTACTCACAATAACCAAAAGGTGAAAGCAACCCAAGTGTCCAACTGACGAAGGGATAGACAAAATGTGGTACATACATACACTGGAATATCATTCAGCCTTGAAAGTAAGGAAATTCTTATATGTTACAAACGCGATGAACCTTGAGGACATTATGCATTATAACTGAAAACAGCCATCCTCAAAAATACTACGAGTCCATTTATATGCAGTACCTATAATAGTAAAATTCATAGAAACAAAATAGAATGGTAGCTGCCAGTTGCTGCAGGAATGGGAGTTCTTATTTAGTGTGTAAGAGGACAGTTTTACAAGAATGAATTCTGGAGGTTAGTTGTACAACAGAGTGTAGTAACACTGCTGAATTTGTAGACTTAAAAATTAACATGGGGCCGGGCACGGTGGCTCGTGCTTGTAAGCTTCAGCCTAAGAAGCGGCAGGGGCTAGGGATCGCGGTTCGAGTCCCGCCTGGGGCCCGTATAGTGAGACCTAGTTCCAAAAAATAGCTGGGTATGTTGGCGCATGCCTGTAATCCCAGCTACCTGGGAAGCTGAGGCTGGGGATTGCTTGAGTCTGTGGTACCCTGGGCAACGAGAGCCTGCGGTTCCATGGGCAAAAATAGCAAGACCCAGTTTCAAAAAAAAAAAAAAAAAAATTAACATGGTAAATTTGGTTATGTGAAGTCAATTAAGAAAGATCAGAAGCATTAAGTCTCTTAAAGTAGCAAAATCTCAGATAACCCTGAAGGGACACTGAAAATCAAACATTAAGCAAATACTCGGCCATAAGAAATCAACTGCAGAAAATAGGAGCAATTGCCTCTGGAGCTCCTGTGCATGCACCTCAACAACCTGAGTCACTTTGGAACTTTTCAATTTGTAATTTACTTCTAACTACAGAGCATAGTTTGGCATACTTTTTTTTTTTTTAATAAAGGATCAGATTTCTTCTGTTATAGGTCTACTTATGAGAGAAGACTGCAATCTTTTTTTTCCTTGAGACTAGGTCTCACTATTTTTGCCTGTGGAATCGCAGGCTCTTGTTGCCCGGGGTACCACAGACTCAAGCCATCCCCAGCCTCAGCTTCCCAGGTAGCTGGGAATACAGGCGCACGCCACCACGCCCAGCTATTTTTTTGGGAACTAAGTCTCGCTGCGGGCCCCAGGCGGGACTTGAACCGCGATCCTTAGCCCCGGCCGCTTCATAGGCTGAAGCTTACAGGTACGAGCCACCATGCCCGGCCCAGAATGCAATCTTGTACGTGGGGATATCATTTTGCCTCAAGATTTTGTCTTGAGATTTGTGAATCATCAAAATAAACTGGAAAGTTCATCTATTTGTTCTGATTTCTAAAGAGATTCTACCCACTTAATTTATCTGAAATAAATATAACAAAGTATAGTCAAGGCCAACTTGTCCTTGTTTCAGTAACTGTACGCCTTTCTAGCAGATCCTCATCCTCAAGAATTAATGTTAAAGAGTAAATGAAGCTCTATCTCTGACATGCTACAGCCCGTAAATGTTCTTCCAAAGCAGCTTACGAGGAACTAAGATTTAAAACGATACTTACCTTTATTAGACAAAGGTGACAAGAAGGCATCTTGCATGTGTGGTCCATGGGATGAGACTGTGTCTACCTCAGGATGGGTCGGGCCAACACTGCCAAGCCAGCTTTGACTTCGTTGGACATTAGAGATGCCAGTATCTATCTCAAGGTTCAAAAAAGGGTTCACTGATTGAGACTTTAACAGCTGCTCTCCCACTGCAAGGTAGGTCCAAAAACCAAGAAAATGGAAGACATTTAAGATGCACACGTTAACATTTCCATTTCATTTTTTTAAGCTTCTCTCTCACCCCCAACCAAATATAAAAGTTCTAAGCCAATTTCTGTCCTACATTGCATCATCCACTCAAAAACCAGGGGTTTGGAGTTGTAAAAAAAAAAAAAAAAAGAACTGACTACATGATACATCCAACAGTTGTACCATTACATATCTTACCAGAATTAGGCAAAATTTCATTCCATTCATCTGTTGTTGTCAGGTTAAGTCATGATATAACTCATTCTGAGGTTTCTAATGAGCCAATTCTAAAACTCTCCCACAATAAGCTAAGTGTGTTTTTTTTCCCCCTCCAGCCCAATCTCAACTTGTTGATAACCTGAGGTAACTACAGTCAGTTATTTAAGTTAGATTTAAAGGTCATGAAGACTCAAGAGACATAGGTTCTATTTTGTTTATACCCTCAAATAGTGGATATTCCAGTTAATGGACAAAAAGTTGGTTTTTATTTGTGCCTCAGTTTAGAATGCAAAGATGTCTTAAATATCAACTACTAGCAAAGTATCTCATTGGTTGAGATACAATTCTTGTGCAAGTGACATGCCTGTATTACCTGTTCGGTATCTTCCATTCTTGAAAGGAGAACTGATAGAAGAGACTGGAATAATGGGAAGTGGCCACAAGAAATCTTTGTGGAGTCTCTTCAGGGCTATCACAAAGTTGTCTACCCGGGCAGCACGGGTGCGTTCCTTGCATAGCCAACTAATCAGCTCAAAGCCCAGCTGAGCGGCAAAGCAGCCAAGGTCCTTTAGTCGAACTTCTTCTAAAAGGTGCCGGGCGTGTCTCCACAGCATCATGTCAATATACAAATACTCAGCACTGTCACTGTCTCTGCTCCATCTGTAATGGAGAACACAAGAAAGGGACAGAATAATCATTATTCTGAGAATACCATGCTTTCTGTAGTAGTGTTGATAATGCTGATGAGGTTGATAATGCTGATAAAGGATCTAAGATTTATTTGACTGAAGAGAAATTTAAAGATCAGGCTTCTCCATGTGATAGCAGTACTCACTGAATAACCTGAAACATAGTAGGCTTTTTTTTTTCCTAAATTCTTATAATTTCTTACATAGGTATAAATGGTTACTGGGATGCCTTCCCTCCTCCACCCCTCACCCCCCCTTGTGTTCACTCAGTCTCATTGTTCTTTTTTGGTTTATGTTGGGTTCATTGGTCCTTTGGTCTCTTTTTCTGTGGCTGTGTCCATTTGTCGGATGAGGGACTGTGTTCCAGGGCTGCGGCACATTGTGCTTGATGGTTTGTAGTCCTTAGCTTTGTACTGAGCACCCAGTCCATGCTCATTTGGGGTCTGTCAGTGTCTTCTAGTTGCTGGCTCCAGTACGATCTCCTTGCCATTCCGCTGTCTCTGCTCCCCCTTTCTCTGACCTATGGCTTTGGGGAGCCTTTCCCCCAGCCATTGTCAGTGAGGAGGTTTCTCGATGAGGGCAGGCAGCCACTGATGGACCTTGTAGGTCATCTCCTCTCCCAAGGCTTGGGGAAGGAGCCATGTTTCCTTGGGTGGCAAGTTCCACATGGGGTTTTGATTCATCAGCTTCCGGTGAAGCCATAGATGCAGGTCTGATAGGTCTTTACCACAGTTGTTTCTCCATTCCAGTGTCTACTATCTATCTGAATGATCCTTGTTCTGTGTCGCACACACGTGTACATGCAGGCTCTTTTCTGGCCCCTCATCTGGTGTCTATGTTGCTTTCGCTGCATGCACGTTTATGCTATTAGTCCTCCACACAGTAGGTTTTAAATACCTCTTTTTATTAAGTTTTACAGACACTGTATTTCTCATAAAGGAAATATTTGTGGCAATCCTGTGAGGAGAAAATCACCATTTTTTGAACATTATGTGCTTTTTGTCTACATGACAGATTTGATTAAGGCAGGTATTTAGACCTTAAAATATAGTGCATGTAACAGGTACATAGAGTAAACAGAACTTTTATTGCACTGGGGCAAACAAAAACATTTGTGACTCACTTTATTTTAATACTTATCTTATTGTGGTGGTCTGGAACTAAACCCACAACATTTCTAAGATGAGTCTGTACTTGGAATAGGGAAAAACAAGAGGTAGACAAAGTCAAACCAGGAAAAGGGTGGTGACTGGCTGAAGGTGAAGAAGAGAATAAGGGTAAATAACTATTGTTCTTGAAATGACCAAGTAGAACAGCAGAAGTGGTCAAAGTAAGGACAGAGAAGTGAAGCCTTTCAACGAGTTGTGTAGACACATTAAAAGCAAACCAATTTTTAAAAATTAATGACTTCACTAAACATAAGCTCTGTCATTCCTTACTCATGAGCCAATGTAGTAGTATAATTGGCGTGGTAACTGGGTAATATGGTGGATTCAGAGCTTGGCTCTGTGTGACCATAACTAAGTTTATTTTTCTGGGTCTCTGTTTATCGCTGTAAAATGAGGGTAAACAATAATGTCTGTCCTTAATGAGTTATTGCAAAAATTAAAAGACCCACACATGTAAATGACTGGGAAAGTGCCTGGTACTGTATTAGCCAGCATTTGATTTCAGAGTATGGCTGAGAAGTACTGTTTATCTGGCAACTCTACAGTCCTTCATAGTTGCTTTTTACTTGTATACAGCCCATGATTTTGTGTGTCTAATGGGGGTAAGAATCAGGTTAGTGAAAGAGCAGTAAAAGATGGCACTAAACTATGTTCAATAAACTCTATACATAGGTTCTATAGTTAAGAATACAAGCAGAATGTAAAAGATAGTATTAGGGAAGAGAAAAAACGAGCTAAGAACATGCAACAGAAGAAGGATGACAAACATGAGAAAATTCTATTTTAATGTTCAGTATAAGTTCATGGTTACTTCTCAGGAGTAGTCAACCATCCACAGGTGACAGAGATTTCCAAGCTCTAGAACACATTTCCTCTTAGATCTCCCACTGTTTAGTGACTCTGCCAATTGAGAATCTTGGAAGAGTCAAGCAGATGAGGAAAACAGCTTTATTTTTTTTTTTGTCAAGAGGTATAGTGGAAAGAAAAGTAAGCCTGACTTAATTCTTTTGGATTGCATTACCAGCAGATTAATTTATCTTTCTTTTTTAACCAGGTCCTCTATTGTAAGATGTAACTTAAAGTTGCATTCATAAAAATACCTATGCTAGCAAAAGAGGGAGAAACTGTACAAAGAGTAAAGAAGTAAACTTTGGAGGAACAAAAAATGGGAAGTCTCTTATGACTGGGAAAAAAAGACTGAAATGAGCAGTTATTTCATCAGAATCAAATTTTAAAAAGCCCTGAAATGAAACACGCCACAGAATGCACTAAAAGCAGTGATATCCCTATTATCTTACCTTTTTCCAGAAGGACCAGATGGCATACTTAGTGTTTTCTGTAAGCTGAATTTACTAGCAGGCACACTTTCAGCTGACTGCGATAAACTGATGCTTCGATTCCTGAAGAACTCAAATCCACCACTTGAACTAGGTTCCTGCAATTATATATAACAGGCAACAGAGTTAGAGAGATGCATGTAGATATATGAACAGAGAGATGCATGTAGATATATGAGGTAGAAAAACTGCCATTTTGCAACTAACCTGAGCTGTAGGTGTGGATGGAGGTGTCTCAGATTCTCCAGAGCCAATGGCTTTAAGAAATCGAATCATGTGTCGACATAGGTCCCACTTGCCATGTTCCAGGGCTGTGTTGAACAGAAGGGTGGCATGTTGCCTACTTACAGCTGGGACTTCCATATTCTACAAAGATAACCAAGGGAAGAGCAGCCTTTTTTTATACTGTAAGTCATTTGGGAAGATAAGAGTAATTTGTTATTGCCTAAATCCAGAGAAAGACTGCAGCTACCAAACAACGGAGAATCGTTCAACAGTAAGATTAAAAGAAACATTAGGAGTACCAGAAAAATGGAGGAAAATACTGCTGGTACAATATAAATTGATTTCATGAACTCCTATTACATGCCAGATATCTTACATACATTCTTTTGTTTCTCCTAGTGCAAAATAAGACAAATCATTCCTTAAATGTAAAAGTGAGGAAACAATTTGCTAACAATCAGCAGAAAAACCAGACATAAATCTAGGTTTCTTTTTGACTCCAGAAAAGTTCAGTCAGGTCTGTTTTCTGTGAATGTTTTATGAAAATGTAGCTAAAAAAATCTTGGGAATAGTAATTAGTATTTAAATACAGTCAGCATCCTCAGTAAACCCATCACAAACTTAACTTTCTTATCTGTCTTGGACTTCATGAATAGATACCTAATAGACATGGCTAACTGATAAATTATTATCTATACCAACTTAGAAATCTATACCAGAAATATATAGAAATATATAAATCTATACCAACTTACAAATTCTGACAGAGAGGTTTCTAGTTATATCACTTGGGAAATCACTGAAAGTCTAACTGGTGATCTAAAACAAAATCAGCTGTTTTATTCTGTTGCTTTTGTTAAAATTATGTAATAAATTCTATTAGGGCAATCCAGCCTCTTCTTGAATACTACTCTGATTTCGAATGGTTGTCATGAAGCAAATAAACTCAGGCAGTGTCAGCATCAATGAAAAGAACTTCAAAGTTAAAAGAACCTTTTAATGTGTTAAATCCTAAATAGACCAATAGGAATAATAAGTCAGCAAGTCCTAATTTTATGAAGCAGATATGAAACAAATTTTCAGAAGTTTTAACCCACTATTTTGAGGTAAACTGTTACAAAGGTCATTACTGCGGTGGCACTGAGTGCTCTCTCAGCTTGCTCTGCGGAGCCCAATATAAAGTGCTTTGTTATGACACAATTTTTTATCTGATTGCACATGTATATATTTGATTTACACCAACATATACCCTGAGGTTCTCC
>PVHY01010041.1:0-53604 GCA_004024945.1 Uropsilus gracilis
TAAGGGCTTGGGCCAGCTTACGCTCGTCTCTCCGCGGGTCCACGTCCGCGGCGCGCGCCCCGGGCCTCGATGCCCGTCCGACCAGCTGACCCACGCGGCCGGCCCCACGACGTTGATACCAAGGAACCCCCGTCGTCTCCTTGGAGACTGCGACGCTATGCGTCACACATGCGTCAGCGCGCTTGCGCCCGTCCCGGCGCGCCATTGGCTGGCTACGCAGCAGGGGCGAGGCTGCGACCAGCGGGGGCGGGGCCATAGCCGGAAATGGCGTTTTCGTCAGTGTCTTTCTTCCCCTGAGGAATCACCCAGCGCCCCCGACTCTCGCACCCGAGAGCTTCTGGCCGGAGAGCCCCCGGCAGCAGCATGAGCGGAAGGGACGGCGCTGTCGGCGCGGGGATGTGGGGGTGGGTGGGGGTGGGGGGGCGCGCCGGGCAGGCGGACGGACGGATTCAGGGACGGACCGTGTCCGCTGCCTGGCGCCGGGCGTCCGCGTCCCCGCGCCCGAGGGTTCCGGCCGGTGACACGCACCGGCGTCCTCGCAGTTCCCGCTTACACTCTGGTTTGTGCTTAAAGTCCGTATTGGAGGAATTTCAGCCGCAAACACGCACTTGCAGCCCATGGCCGCGCAGCGCGCTTGGCCAGATTGAGTTTTTCTGTAGCTGACGTTGCCCTGACGGGTCCCAGGCAGCTCCCCCTGACTTGCCAGGAGACACAGCTCCAGGCGTTTGCTGTCCAGGCGTCTAGGTGGACGCGGCGGGAGCAGCGTCAGCGAGTGCACGAAGACGCCCGTAGCCGAGCTGTCCCGGGGTCGAGGTGGACACGGCGGGGACAGCGTCAGCGGGTGCGCGAGGACGCCCGTAGCCGGGCTCAGTGGGGCTCTAAGGTCGGTATGGGAGCTCAGACACTCCTGGGCACGGGCGGCCAAGGGTGTAGGTGCAGTAACCACTTAACACGTTTCTCTGAGTCGTGAAGAGGACCTGGTTTTCAGTAGCCGCGAAAGGGACACAACGCCCATTGGGAGAAGTGAGGTGCCATCCTCGCCTCTCTCTGGAGCGTCTGCCTGGCGTTTCCTCCCTGCGTCTCACCTGCTCCCCGCAAGTGCACGTCTTGCCTGCGTGAGCGAAGCTGCCTCGCACAGCTGCTGTGAACACCGCTCGGTGTTTGCTCTGAGCTCGGAGACACACACTGGCTGGGAGAAAGCAGAGAGCACCTTCTGGCTATGCTGGTTGAGTGGTCTTGGTCTTGCGTAAATGAAATAGGTGAAACTGGGATTTTTATCTCTGTGCTGGGATTACTTGTCCTGTCACCAAGATCCGTGCAAGCTGGTTTGGGGCTGGGGGGGTTTTGTTTGTTTGGTTGCTTTCAGGATTTCATGGAGTGAATTTTAATGGATGATGGTGAAGATAATGGTCTTCTTTAAGAAACAAAATTGTTTACAACCCCCCATTGCCTTTGAAGTGTCCTCCCTCCGGTGCTTCTCCAAGCTAAAGTGTCTCTTTTTACTCCCTCCCACCCCCAGGTAGGTGCCCCCTTTGCACCGCCTTCACGCATCTTCCTGTTTCTCTGTCATCTTGTTTCGTGTCTGTCTCCAGGCTCTGTCACAGCACCTGAAACACAATAAGCACTCAGTATCTTGTAAAGGAATTAGTGTAAATCAGTGAATGTGATGGCAGGTATGTTAGTGTGACTGAATACAAAAGAAGAAAACATTACTTCCATTGTGTGCATGTGTGAACCTGTAGCCATCATTCTATGTTATCACATCTATATCTATAATAAAAATCTTTGGTAATTGATGCATTTCATGACTTAATATATGTTCAATAAATTCACATCGAGCTCCCAGTTCTACATGGAAAGTATCATGGAAAGTACAGAATCTGACAGTTAAACTAGGGTCAAAACATTGCCTGAAGAGATTAAATATCGTGAAAAGTGACTTTTGGAGAAAATTTAGTTTGACCAGCTAAGAGACATGGTCCAGAAATTGGAGATCTTATTTTAAGTTTATCCTTTTCTATCTGTAACTATTGAACCAGAAGCACATGACATAAAATCTCAGGGTTAAGTATGCTGTACAGATCACTAGATAGACACACAGCATCACCCAGCAGATTTCTAGAGCTGTCTCATCTGCCGTGGCCCAAACTGTCTCCTGAACATCCGCACCCCTTTCTCCTCTCCTGCCAAAAAGGATTTTCATAGAATAAAAACAATACAATCGTTTGGGGGGGGGAGCTCTTTTTCTTCAAGGAAAAGTTCCATTATATTGTTATAATTTTCCATTATAGTATTACAATTTTCTATTATCTTGTTCCATTATGTTGTTAGAAATAATATATTTAGGCTGAACCAGCTGATGGCAGAGTTAACTGCAAATATCTGAGCAGTGAGAACAAGTCATTGTCAGGGCTGCTTTTGTGGATTGGGTGGAAATTAAGTGCATTTCCCTAGTCCTGTGTCCCTGTGCATGTGGGCGGGTCCCTGATCACCTGGGCAGATGCCTCTGTTGAGCCTGGCTGGGAAAATGGGTGTCCTCGGTGGCCCATCTCCCCTGTGCATGCACCCCCTGCAGCGACTCTGGTGCCCTGCAGCTTGCTCCCACTGGTCACTCCCTCACTGCCTAGGTGCTGCCATAAGTGGGCGGGTAGCCCAGGGGGAAGCATTTTTGGAAAATCTAGCAGACCCAAGGCTTTAACACTCCCCTGAGCTCCATGGAGACAGAGCTGGGGCTCATCTCCCCGCCCCCCGCCTCAGCCTGCCTTCAGGGACATGCACTGTCATTTCACAGACTGGGAGCACCTGCGGCATGCTCATGGGTTTGTGTGGCTGCGTCCCTCCCCTGAGTCTCAAGAGCCATCACACCTGGAACAGCCTTCAGGTGACACAAGAGCTTGCCTGCATGTGGCTGATCACCTAGGACGGGCCTGAAGCTGGCAGTCTGTAGGCCCTTCTTCAACAATGCTCCCATCCTAGCAGGGGAGCCGGCCCTGCCCCTCAACAGGCTGTGGGACTATGAAGGTGAGCGGCGGGGTGCTGGATGCATCGCATACACTTTTAGGACACGCCCTGAGGACTGTTTCATCTGATAGGACGTAGCAGCACCCATTCCCCTGCCACTAGTCTCATCTGACTTCTGGCCCCTGCCCTGTGACCAGGCATCCCACAGGAGCCAGGGGGCAGCCTGAGTCCTGGCTGCACATCACTGCCGTTTCCTGCCTTCAGGTCTCCCATCAGCTCTCAGAGGTGTTGGCGTCCCTGTCTTTAGGTAGCTTCAAGTTAACATTTGACTTTCTTTGGACATTTGGGGTGATTAGCCCAGGCGAACACCACCCAAGTCACTGTGAGAGGTGGTATGTTTGCCACTGAGAAGTGAGCCCACGTGTCCAGTTCAGGCTGAGGAACTGTCTTCACACTTTCCTGGGATAGATTCCTGGGAAGACAGTTGGCTTAGCATCTATGGGAGGCCTGGCTGTCACCACAGCCTTGCCAACGCTGAGCCTCACTCACCTCATTCATATGAGCATCTCCTGCTTGATTCTTCTTCCAGCCGACATCTGTTTATTTGTCATCTTTCCTATTGTGACTAGTTTTAGCTAAAAGTAATGAGTGGATTCATTCTAGAATTGAGGGGATTAAACAAAGTACTATTGAAGAAAAATGAAATTCCTCAGTGTGTCATGTCTGTTTTCATAGTTATGGAAGTATTCTTTCTAAACAACAGAACCAAGCAGTATTTAGAAGTTGAACTTTGTCTGTAAGTATAAGACCTTTTCTCATTACTGCATGATTTGAAAATACCTTTTTATAAAGTTATAAATTGTGTGTGGTGTTGTAGAAATGCATTAATTCCAGTTAATTAGTGGGAGAAGGGTGTTCAAATTAATTGAAATTACTTGTAATTTCAAATCTAGAATATGTTTAAACTATATGATAAACGTTGGAACATATGATCTTGCTACTTCACTAATGTACTTGATTTTTTCTAACACATTTGGAAACAATTTCTTTTTGCAAAAAGAAAAATCATGACAAAGCACACTTCTATTATTTACTGAATCTTGCAGTCTTCAGAAACAAAAGGAGACACAGATACAGCAAATGGAGCTTGGTTTTGAAAATGTTTCTTTTAGGGGATTTTAAAAAATAACTAGATTAAATTGAAATTTCCTCTATGACATAATGATATGTTCCTTCCTTTACCATTCGCTTACTGAGAGTGTGCTGTGTCACCTGTGTTCAGTGCCAGCGGTAAAAGCTGAGTCTTGCCTAAAAGACTCTCCCTGGACTCTGTATTTAAGTTTAACCATTTCCATCGGAACCCACTTTTTAGACTGGCTGGTAACTTTTTTCCCATCAGTGTAAAAATGGGTATCTTCCCCTACCTCTCATCTAAATCCTAACACATCTTAAGTTAGCAAAATGCTTAATAATAAGATCTTTCTTTGCCATCGCTCATTTGAAGTGACACTCGGGTGCCTCTGGGTCCCAAATACTCGTTGATCTTTGTTCTCTTGTAGCAATCAAGAGATTTTAGGGTTACTTTCTTTTTCTTACTGATCTCTTGCCAACTCTGGTATTGGATGTTCAGCTGTTTACAGTCATACTATCTGGAAAAATCACCATCAGTCTCTCCTTACATTCCCACTCATGTGCTGAAATCTTCAACTAAAAGAAACCCACCCTATAAGGTGGCCCTGGAGTCATCCGTGGTCCAGGAGACGGTGAAGGCCAAGGGCCTTGTCTAGAGGACAGCAAGGAACAAGAATCTCCCCAGATTCTCAGGTTTCATCATTCGTGCTGGTTCTGCTAGGTGAAAGGATCAGTTAATTTCGTAGAATGATGACCTGATGCTGGTGAACAGGATTCTCTAGCTTGTAAATTTAATGAATCTTAAAAAATACCCCTCGGATTGCTTGGATCACAAGTGCCAAGGCAGCTGGTCACTAAGGCTGTGGTCTCCCAGTGCTGGCCCAGAGCGATTCAATGGAGCACCAGGAGTGGTGGCCCTACGACCAGGATGACCGTCTCCTGGAGACCTCTTGACTGCAGAACAACAGCATCGAGCAGAGACCATCTTCATGGGGAGAAGGATCTTCTCTTGTGGGAAAGGCCCCTGAAGGGCCTGCCCTGGAGACCCTCCATGCAGACGTGTCTGAAGGAGACTTTACTGGAGAAGGGCATCTGCTGGGTCCTGCTGTGTCTCCTGACCAGTGCACCCCGGCCTAACTTCCTGGGAGCTTCCCCCAGGGCACTGCAAGTATCTCTTCAGGCAGATGCACCTTCAGAGGCCACACCCTGGCTGAAAGCAGGGTCATGTGGGAGACAGCGGTCTGCTTTCCTGGGAACCTCAGGACAGCCTCCTACAGCGGTGACCTCAGGGAGGATTCAGATTTGGCAGTGGGTGCCAGCCTCCCTCAGCACCTGCGTTTTCCAAACTGACTTTCTTCGGAGCCTCAAAAGCCACATCTGGCCCCTGGGGTAGACTTGGCACCATTTAACTAGTGGTGTGTGTGGTGTGTAGAGTAGAGCAAGCCTCTGGTCATATGCAGCTTTCTGCATCTCATGGCACCTGTCTGGGAAGTGGTTGCTCATAACCACAGCTGGCCACTGGCCACCATGGGGCTGGGCTGCTCTGGCCATCTAGGGACTGTGGTTCCTGCACAGGCACTGTGTCTGCAGCTGAAGAGAAGACAATGCTGATGAGGACTTTCATTTGACATCTATGGGTAGCATCTGGTGCTTCTGCTCTCCGGGTACAGGACAGTGTGGCAACTAAGTCCCTGAACCGGAGACAGAGCCCATCGGCATCTGAGGCGCTTGCTCATATCCCCCCTGCCCCCATGTTCCAAGTGTCAGTCTGCATTGACCTTGCGTGTAGATGGCTGTACCTGCAGCAAGAACTCACACTGTCCTTCAGAGCATCCAGGATTGAGGGACAATGGGATGCTCATCTTCCTTGGAGCCATTTCCCGCCGGGCATGAACAAGTTCAGCCTACGCCATCCATGGGTCAGGAGATGCCTGGTGCTACGAAGCTCTCCACTAGGTGCCACGGCACCAGCTGTAGGGAGGACAGTAACCGGACTTGTAAGTAGCCAGTGCAGTAAGTCCATGCCAGGCTGTGAGCAGAACCCAGTGGGCCTGTGTGCCATGGGGAAGATGTACCCAGAAGCAGTTCTCGGCTGGGCCTGGCATGGAAGGATGTTGACTATGGTGTCCTCTCTTGGTCCCCATCATGTAAGGAGGTCTCACTGTGTATGTGGGGGCACCTTCACTGTTGACCCCTGTGAGTTGAATGGCCAGAGGCAGTCAGAGCAGTGGTCCTTCGGGGTTTCCACCAGCTTGCCTTTCCCACTGTGCAGCCATCATCTGGAGTACTTCAAGCCTTTCAGTTTTAGCACACTGCTCAGAGAGGGAACAGCCAGCATCAGAGCTGTGACTGCCAGGGTAGCCCACGTGTTGGCATGTGTGATGGTCCTGGCCCACTCTGTGGTGTCTGAGGTAAGCTGGTAGTCATGTCTCGTGTCCAGTTCCCGGCCATGGACTGTTGGGAACAGACTCACCAAAGTAACTCCATTTTGTTTAAAACCTTCATTTTGAAACCAGTGTCCTCTCCCTGCCCTCAGTGGAAAGGACCTGCCACACACAGCTGGCTGGCCCAACATCCTGTTTCTGCCTCCCCTTATTCCTGGTTGTTCCTGACAATAATCTTGTCCACCTGATGGATGATGGATGCCAGCACTGTCCACCTGAGAGATGATGGATGTCAGCATTGTCCCTCTGATGGATGATGGATGTCGGCAGTATTGGAAACCCACAGTTATGGGAATGTATCCCACCATTGTGGGAATGTGAGAAGTGTTCTGTAGTTATCGGAATGCATCCTATACACACTTGCTTCATAATAGGGGGCAGTGGTAGTTTTGCCCTATAAACGTTGTAGCAGAGACTTTTTGGGGTCTCTTGCCGAGCTGGCTTGGGAACCCTGATGCACCAGTGATAAACCTGCAGCCTTGAACTTCAATCAGAGTCCTTGTGTCTTGTTGAGAGGCCCGTGAACCACAACATGGACACCTCAGAGACAGGCATTCATGGTGGTCACTGAGACCAGGTATGACTTTGGCAACTTGGTCATGTATGAGCTGACAAGCGAGTCCTACAAAAACCAGAGAGATGAGAGTGTTCCTTGGGGTCACTGCGTGTGGACAACCCAGACAGTGTCAAGGAGACACTGTCTGCCCGGCACACACATACCCCGGTGTCTGTCGCTGGCTCTGCCAACCAAAATGCTGCTCCCTGTCTTGCCTGCCTGAGGTCAGCATGTCTCATTTGCACAGTTTTGAGCTGACTGTGCTCTCAGGACTTTCTGTTTGTCCTTGAGCTGTGCACAGAATAGGGACAAACTTTGTCTGGGCAGGAACAGCCATCGGTGAAGACATCACCAAGACACCCGTGTCCTCAAGTCAGCTGTTCTCCTCCTCTTGTGGCATTTTCACTCACGGGAGGACCCTAAATTGGGGCTGCTCCTGCTTCCATTGACAAGAACCGGCCTTTCCTCCAGGCTGTTAAACAAGATGTCAAAAAGACAGGTTTTATTTGAAAACACCCGGCACACTTAGCTCAAGATTTTCAGAGCATGAATCATGATCTGTTTGGAGCTTGATTCAAGGAGTGGGGCGGTGACTCGTCACACCATGATGTGGGGGCAGAGACCTATGCTGGCACATACTGGGGCAGTTCTGGTGAGGTGGGGCCAAGCTCCCAGTCAGGGCCAAAGGCATTTTCCGTGCGGTTGAAACGTCCCGTGTCTTGCTCAGAAGATGATGGCAGAGCCGTGTGTCATCATTCTTCAAGGGCTGTGCTTTAAACTGGTGACTTGCTGCACAAAATGTGCTCTCTGAAAACACGGACATGGGGCACCAGGAGCTAGGCAGTGTGACTGTGGTGCTTATACTGTTCCATCGAGTGACCACCAGTCACTCGTGTGGCTGGTCACCCACGAGTTTCCAGTAAATACTCATTGTGTTTTCTGTCTGGAAAGTGAGCTGGTGTGAGAGCAACAGTGGCGGAGTGACCTCAGAGGCTCTTGTCTGTGGTGTGGAGACACAGCAGAGGGGTGCCAGCATGCTGGGAGGCAGGCACGGTGGTGTGGACAAGTTATCCCAGCAAAAGGAGAAATCCTGCAAAACAAGTGAAATGGGAAGTTCTTTGCAAACAATAAATGTTTTCCTGCATTGAAGAAATCCTGGAGCATCGCCCCTTTGATGTGATTTTGATGAGGGAAGGAGGGGTGAAGAACCCCAGTATCCTCACTGGTCTCTTCTCAGACCACTTCATCCTCATCTGCTGCTGTCATCTCTGTTAAGCCTACCTGGAGGTGCAGGTGCAGCCGTGTGACCAGAGGAGCAGTGGTTTGGGCATTGATGCGACCTCCCTTCCCCCATCCTGACCTGAACTCAGTACCTGTAGACATGACTTCCACTCTGCAAGCCCAGCCCAGGCCAGCCCAGGTGAGTGATCCTGAGGGCAGAGAAAGTGTCCCCTTGATACCCCAGTTACGGCCTCAGCCAACAGCACCCCTCCCACACGTGGATTTTCCAGTAGGAGTTCTGGGTTTTTCCAGTCCCAGGATATCCTCCTGCTGCTGCTGCCACCCTCCCCTCCCCCCCCAACCTGCATCTCAGGGCCCCGCTCTCCAGCTCTGGGTGCCCCTCACACACCCTTGGTTTCCTCCAACTGGCCTGGTCTCCAGGACTGGGCTCATCAGGCACAGACTCAACCCCCTCCCACCCCCCACTAGGGTGTTTGTGCTCTGTCCAGAGGGGCCCCTGTATTTCCAGATGTCAGCTGTGTTGTGGGTCTCCTAGACACACCCTCTGTTAAGTCATCCTTCCTGGGACCACCCGTTTCCTGATCATTCCTGCTGCCAATTTTGCCCTGAAAGAGCAAAATCAACCTCTCGGCCATTCCGTGTCCATTTTTTTGGTGAGAAAGTGTGAAGGGCTTTGCTGGCATCGGGGTCATCAGGTCTGGCAGAAGCAAGACACAGATGTGGACGAGCTCACCTGGTGGGCCTGTCTGCGTGAGCTCACATGTGATTTCAGCTGGTAACTCGGATCTGACCTTCCAGGTAACGGGGTCCGGGGCGAGCTTTGTGCCTGGCATCTACAGCTCTGATATGCAGTCAAGGGGGAAGCACTGGGTGATGTCGGGTGACTCTTCACTTTACTGTCTGCATGTCGGACATCTGATCGCATCATGGCGAGGGGAGAGCTCTGGTGTCCACTGCTGATTCTTTACTGTAGACTCAGCAGAGGCACAGAGGATGCCAGCTGGGAAAGGCCAGATTTCTCCTTACAGCCTGTCACCTGAGCAGCTGCTAAGTGGTGTTTCTTACTCACAGTGCACTTGGAATCCACGTTGCATTTCTCATGATAGCCCTGGGCTCTATAGGACCTGGAGTCCATCTTTTGGAGAAATAGTTTCATTGAAGTAGAAAAGAAAACTATAAATTGGTGCCTTGAAGCTTCCTAGAAGTCAGGATTGTGCCAGATACAATTTTACATTTTTGAATAAACTTTGAAAAAAGCCCCTGGAATCAGGGGGGTGATAAATAACACAAGAATAAGTTGGGGGGGGGGCACCGAGCACACCCCAGGGCCTGGAGGCCCCCCTGCCCTGATCTCTCTTCCAGCTGCCTGGGGAGCCGGCGGAGTGACAAGTGACCAAGGGTTCTCCCAGGGGCAGAAGGTCCACTCCAGCCTGGCCCAGCCTGCCTCTGTGGGAACAGCTGTGTCCATTTGCTTATGGGAGGAGGCATCTTGCCAGCAAGACAGCGTCCCGGGCTCTGCCTATCTCCTGGTGAACTGGCCACATCCCTCGCCCTGGCCAGGGTTGCACCAGAGACCGGAGAATGGACATCCCCTGCCTGGCTGTTCTCCCAGATGGAACAGCCAGTGCCCCTCCTCTCTGTTTCCCTTCCCCTGCGTCAGAGTCCCGTTGCCTCTCGCTCCCGCCCCCAGGGAGCAGAACTGAGAACTTCAAGCCTGAGGGTGCACCTCCAACTCCCCCCTCCCACCCTGTGCCCAAACGGGCTCCAGGCTTCAGGCATCAGGCATGAAGGCAGGATCTTCCTGTCTTGAAAATCAGGAAACAAAGTCTTTCAATAAAAAGCCCTGGACTCAAGCGATCATGGGGACAAGGCTGTGGTCCTCACCTGCTTTCAGATGCCTGGCGCTGGCCCAGCTCACCTTATACCCTGTCCCCTGGAGCTCCTGAGGGGAGGCTCATGGCCACCCTGCAGAGGACTGTTTTCTGCTGAGCCCACATCTGTCTCCTGAGCCCTGAGGCCCTGGGTAGAGGGCAGCAGGGAGTGTAGGTGTTCTGGCTGGGGCTGTAAGGGCACAGCCTGGACTCCCCACCCCCCAGCGTTGACCACTGCTCAGCCCGCACCCTCCGAGCTCAGCCTCCCCCTCTGCCTCCAGCTGGCTCATCCTCTGTGCGTCAAGTCTCCCCAGCACCTGTCACTGCTTTTGGATGGCTGACGCCGGGCACCAGCCAGTTTGGGTGGCTCCTGATCGGACCTGTTGAGGCTCGTGGAAGGTTGAGCATCTCAGTGAGCTGCGGGTATGGGAACACACATGCTGAGAGGATAAAGCCATTGCAGCGGATGCAGGCTGACCCCTACCTTGTGCCAGCGGCAGAGCTGGCCATTCAGATGCTCCTGTACACATGGGAGCTGACGGTGCTTTGCTTGCTGGTGGCCGCCTATGTGCTGGGCTGACCTCAGTGGTGACTCTAGAAGACCCCCTCTCCCCAGGCTCCTCTTGGGTGTGTGGGGCCTAGGTACCTTCAGGACACTGCTTCTTTCTGCGTTCTGCCACTAGGTGGAGGAAGCAGGTCAACAGAGTGAATTCCAGGAGCCTCATTCCCCTCTGCCCAGAAGCCACCACTAGTGGGAACTGGAGAGAGCTGCACCTGGGGCCACCTGTTAGCTGCAGGTCTTCACACGGTGGGGTGGCTCCTTTCAGAAGGGACTGGGCCCAAGAACCATGTGTTTTCTAGTGATTAGTCTTCTTTCTATTACTTTAAAGTGCTGAAATTTCCAAAAGTTGCCAGGAAGAAGACGCTGCCTGCTGGCAAGGGGCGTCCAGGGTCACGGGGGGACCGGCTGCAGGTCTTCACAGAGCGCTGATTCCAGGACTCAGTCCTCGGAGCCCCTCAGACCCCAGATCTTGCCAACGGGGGCTCCCCCACACAGGAAAGAGTGACTGGGGGAGGCTGGACTGTGGCACCCACAGGAGCTCCAGGCTGGTCGTGCAGGGTGTATGCAGGGCAAGGTGGGTGTGGATGAGCGTGGACAGGGGAGCTGCTTCCTGGCCTCGGGGGACAACAGGACAGCCTGGCCTTGCTCTGGTCAGAGGTGGTTGGGGACCACTTCTTGAGGAACTGGATGACATGGGCCTGGGGGCAGAGAGCAGGTTAGCAACAAGAGAGTGGGAGGAGCAATTCCATGTTTCCAAGGGGGGGGGGGTGTCCCAGGAAGCTGCCTGGAGGTTAGCAGGTCAGGCTGCATGCCAAACACACAAGCAGGGCCGGGCTGAGGCTCACGCGGATGCTCTGGACAAGGGAGGCTTCTGCTTGGGAATAGGGTCTCGGTCCTTGATGCTCGAATCCTGGGCATTCCATGGAGTGCAGGCTCACGAGCTTGGGGCTGCAGCTGATGGGCAACCCCCCCCCCCGGAGGACCAGCTCCCCAGTGCAGACCCTGCCACTGCCTGTGTACCCCGCACCTACTGGGCCCGTTAGTGAGAAGCTGCAGCTGCATGTCTTTTGACCCCACTTTTGACCCCTTTTGAGGCCACTGCATGTAGTGGCCTCCTGCCCAGAGCCGCCCCTTTCCCAGCAGCCTGTCCCCAGGCCCAGACTCCATCCCAGTCACCGAGGCAACGGGCTGGGCCCTGATAGGCTGCATGGCTGTGACATTACCCAGCTTTCAAATCTAGCATGGAATTTGGTTTTATGGCTCCCGTGGAGCATAGCTGCAGGTTAGCCAAAGGTTGCTGAATGATATTTCCTTTAATGGCTCTGAATTCATGGCCATGTAGTTTCAGAGATCACCTTGTTCCACAGCGGGATGGCTTTTTATTACATGATGATTTTATGTCGCTCAATGAGGTGCTGGCAATGTCTGATCTTCAAAAGTCAGGTTCCACAGGGTTCCCCATATGTACTTCCTCACTATTGTTGCTGGAAATGTAGGTGGGAGACTATAGTTTTAAGCCTTATTTTTCTATCTTGTTCTGCACCTTGATTACGAGTACAGCTGTAATTAAAACTTAATACTAAATACTCGATACATTCATGGATATAAAATGCTAGGCATTATATTCTGCTTTGACTTGAGATGTGTGTGAGAGTACAAAGGGTTATAGATGACTGAGAGTGTATCTACTTTTATGTGCTTATAGTTTGAATATGATGAATAAACTCAGACAATAAGTGGTGTCACCTTTTCCTGCTGTAGGCCCGCTCTGTGTCCGCATGGGTGCCTGTTCCTCAGAATCCAGAGCAGCCACCCCACCTGAAGCGTCCTTAGTGGTCTGGGCTGCAAACTTCAGAACAGCTGCCTCATCATCTTACCGAACATTAGCATAGCAGCCTTGCTCAGTCAGCATTTCCATGTTCATCCAACCAGCCGCTTCAGCCGGCTGCCCTGCAAGGAGAATGGCTTTCGCTAGATTTGTAGCTTTTCTGGCCATCGACAATTAAAACTTTTAACAAGTCCTAATTTAGTGGCATTTGATATGAAACCCTAGAGCCTCGCCTATGCTCACCGGAGGCTGAGGCCTGGCTGCTGAAGCCGTGTCACCTGTGACCTCTCCGGGGAGCAGCAGGGCAAAAGCACTAAGCGCTAGGGATGAGGAGCTGATGGGGCCTCACCTGTCCCCACAGCACATGCTGACTCTGTTGGCACCCGAGGGGTGGGCTTCTGCCGGCGAGGCCTTGGTGTGGGCAGGTCTGAAGGACCCAGTCTGATAGCACATGAGCCTCCCTCCGTGCCGGCTGGTCTCTGTTGTTCCACTTGAGAAGTGCATGGTCACTCATCTTAAGAGGCTTCTTGAAGAGTGAGCCATGGAGAAGAGGTTGTCGAGCCAAACAGAACAGACCTGTGAAGAGCATTAGGGGTTCTTCTGTCGACACCCAGAAGCTGATGTCTCCCAGCTCAGAGAAATGGTCTCTCTCCTTCTGGGAGCTGTGGCCTTCCTGGTCACCCAGCATCCCCTCGGCATGGCGGGGCATGAGCCCTTTGCGGCACCTGATGCACAAGACACAACTGCTGAGGCCAGACACGGGCCAGTCAGGGCCAACAACCTCAGAAATGTCCCGGATTGAGCACAAGGGACTTTAAGCCTGCACAGGGGACTTTAAGCCTCCAGGAATCTAAAAACAACAGTGGGAGCCATTACAGTGCCTTCCTGAGCCTGGGCGAGGGTACCGGCTGCCTTGGGGTGGTTGTGGGGCAGCTGCAGGGTTTAGCTTTGCAGTGCCTGAGAGGTGGCCTCAGGAGACAGACACCTCCCTGAGAAGCCCCAAGCACAGAGCAGTGGAGCAGAGGGGAGATTCTGATGGTGGCAGCTGGTGTTGAGGGGCGTGGCCAGATTCATGAGGGTGGGGAAGTGGGGGGGGGGGCTGGGGCTGGGAGGGGTCAGCCTGCTGCCCACCATCACTGGGCACTGGTTCTCATGCTCTTTCCTCCTCCCTGGCTTGGGGTGGCTCTGTCTCCAGTGGGGCTGGAGAGGTCCTGGAGCGCTGAACTGCACGGGCTTGGTGCTGGGGCTTCCTCTCTTCTGCAAAGTCCAGGGCAGGAACAGCCAGAAGCGAGGCGGGGCTGGCTAGGAGGTGTGTCCGCGAGGCCACTGCTGCCTAGCCGGCGCTGAGCTCTGGACCCGCAGGGAAACCAAGCTTCCGGGTCAATTTTAATGACCTGAAATACTAGTGTGAGTCGCCGGACTAGCCAGAGTTGGCCAAACCCGACGGGGCTCTGGGGACAGACCACGCAGGCAGGGAGGGGCGGCTCCCTCCCTCTAGGTCCAGCCGTGTGTCCTGCTTCACTGTGCAGGGAGGATACAAATAGCCACGCGTTCCAGGTGTGAGCGGAAGGCGGGAAGTGTTCTCTCAGGGATGCACAAAGGGCCAGCACACGGCCAGAGCGCCACCTCACAGAGCGCACGCTCGGGCTCACGATGACGTCGCTGTCCCGCGTCTGCGTGTATAAATAGCGAGGGGCCTTGCGTGTTGGTTGGCCCGGTTGGTCCGTGAGACGAACCACAACTTGTGTCACCGGGAGACTGGACTCTGGTCCCCTGTCCACACTGAAGGCCAGTAAAGCCGAGAAAGGAACGGAGTCTTCAGGATGTTTTATCGACAGCCGCAGCCTGGGAGACAAGGAGACCGGGAGGTGGGGGTGGGGCGGAGTTCCAGGCTGTTGAATTTTTTGCAGTCAGCGTGGCCAGAAGCTGCTCTCACTAATGAGGGTCTAATTGTCACGTGCAGTGTTCTAATAAAGAAGACCTATTAGTCAACAGTTGATAGCATCCTAAAGTGAGACTGAAAAAACTGAGGCTGAGCTTTGCACGAAGCAGATGGTGTCACCGCAGCCCCACGGGCAAGCTGCTGGTGGCTCTTGCTGGCGGGGTGGCCCTGTGGTGAGAGGTGGGCTCTGGGCTGCTATTTCCCTGTCTGGGAATGGGAGAGACCAAACATCTTTTTCCAGGTACCTGGAGAAGGTGACATGGGAAAGCGGGTGCCAGGTGCTGGGTTAGTCTGAGTGGAAGCCCCGGGGTGCTGCCAGCACCAACCACTGATGTGACTTGTGACTTCAAGGCAACAGATGCTTCATATGCATGTGGCACATGTCAGTCCACAGCCATGAAAATAGATTTAGAAAATACATCTGAAAGCAGCTGCCAGGCTGTGCAGATGAGGAGGGTGGGGAACCCTCAGGGCCACTGTGAGATTCATGGATCTGAGACAAGGAGCTTGTTAAAGAAGAGGTAAGGTCTTTGTTGTATTTTAAAACCTCTAGGGGAAGGTGATCAAAATGGGGAGAATGTCTTAAAAAATACAGGTTTATGGGTGGGAAGGAAACCTGGGTTGAAGGGAAGTGGAATGGGGAGTGCCTGGGGACAGGTGCCAGGTGCCAGATGGGGCATGGCACTAGGCAGCGGGCTGAGGTGCTGTCTGCACCATGCAGGGAGGAACCCCAGGGAGGCTCTTGGAGGCCACACAGCCCTCACATCCCAGTAATGAGTAGGACATGTCTAAAACGCGGCGAGAAATAAGGCATCAGTGAGATGCTGACACGGGCTCTACCCTTGCTGTTTAGAATACTCCTGGAACCCATATCCGAGGCATTCCTGAGTCTATTACTGTTGGTTCCTTGTGGGACGCTGTTGGCCAGCAGCTCCTCCTCCTGTCATTTCTGTCTGCACTAGGAAGGCATCACTAAAGTAACATGGGTTCAGACCACCGTGCACAGGTTTCAGGCTGGCAGCTCTGTGATCCAACACTTGCATATGCGACACTGGGGGTCCCATTCCAGAGCCCTTCCCCATCACACAGCTGAGATCTGTACCCCCAACCCCCCACTTCTCCCTCAGGCTGCAGATCTCCTGTGGTGAGTCTCAGGGTTGCTTTCTGCTGGGTTTTGTTGGCTGAGTTGGTCCTCTGAGGCTGTGAGCATCTGCTCTGCACTTACCTGCAGTTCAGATCTGACCTTCTGTGGGCCATGCTCCATTTGAGGTTAAGAGCCACTCAGATCTGAGCCCATTCCCAAACTTGACATCTTTGCCCCCTCCTCACAGCTTGTGTCTGGTGCCTCCCAGACCTTCATCTGAGCTGCAGCCTTTTACTGAGTTCTTTTGATTTTTGTCTTGTTTGCGCCTCTTGTCTTTTAAGCTGTGCTTTTCTTTCAAGCCATTGAACCATAGTCTATCTGTGCACTTTTTTCCATGAGATGTTCCCTTCTGTACTCCTGTTGTTTGCTGTGTTTCTCTTCAGTCTGGGAAGTCCTTTAACATGTCTTGGGGACGAGCTTGGTGGGGTAAGATCCCTTTAGCTATGGCTTGTCTGGAGACTCCTGCCTTGCTGGGTGGGACCCTGGGCTGGCATTTTATTCCACTCAGTTCTTTTCCTGTGCTGGTCCCTGTCTCCCAGCTGCCAGTGTCTCTGCTGAGAAGCTTGCTCGTGTCCATGGGTCTCCCTGGCATGGGGGTAATTTTCCTCAAGTTGCTCCCATGTTCCTCCAGCTCTAACCTTTGCCATTTAACCTCTAATGAATATGAGTGTGGGTCTCTTGGGGCTCCTCTTGATATCATATGACAATAGAGCA
Organism: Uropsilus gracilis; assembly: GCA_004024945.1. Taxonomy (NCBI): domain Eukaryota; kingdom Metazoa; phylum Chordata; class Mammalia; order Eulipotyphla; family Talpidae; genus Uropsilus; species Uropsilus gracilis. Next base: position 16,396 of record PVHY01010041.1, read on the forward strand.
GAAGCCTCCAACCAACAAGCCAAAAGAGAAAAGTGACACTTTAAAAATGCGGCTTCTGCTGCTCGGATTCTTTCAGGTTCTTATCACCTGCACGTAACAATTGTCAGAGTCACAGTGCAATTTAAGGAACAGAGTTTTTAACAAGGAAAATTAGCCAGGAAAACAAAATGTCCTTAAGGCCACAAGTGGCCAGTTATTTTATCCCAAGTACCATTTTATTTGAAAGTCCTTAAACACATGTCCAGGATGATGCTCTTTTCCAAACTGAGGCACTTTGCAAAATGCAGTCTTTCTTTTCTGCCTTTTCTTTGCTTCTTCTCTTTAGCATTCCGAGCTATTCAGCTTCTCCAAGGCTCTTCAAACTTTTCCAACAAATGCTGATGCAAAATCAACTTTCCAAATACCTGGCTTTCCCAGGTACCAGCTTTCCATGCCACTTTGCTGCAGCTCCATGCACTTTCCTCACCTGGCCTGCTTTTGGTGGCATTTGGCCACACTCACCAGACCTGCCCTCAACAACCTCTGGTCACCCCGGCCTGCCACTCTGCATCCAACTACACACCAGCTAATCTTCTGCTGACCACTCTCCCACCATGGTTCTTTGCCACTACCAGTTCATTTTTCCAGAGGGCTTTTACCCAACCTGGCCACTTGGACTCCTCTTTACCGGCCGCCATTCTCATCTCTCACACCTCTCTGCCTCCTCCTTTTGTGTGCCCTTTTCATGCCTCTCATTTCTTCTCGAGGATCTTTCCTTCAGATCCCACCCATCCCCCCCAGGGCAATATGGGACCTGATACAATTTTCAACTATGTCACTGCCATCCCAGCTCCCATCCAGCAGAGTCATCCTGTGTCACTCTTACATGCATCTCCCTGACATAGATGTCTCTCTCAGACATGTTGTCTCTTTATTTAATGTTAGGGGCTGGGGTGGGGGTGGAGAGGTTGGGCAGACCATACCGGCAGAGCAGTGAATCTGCACATTCACTGCTTGTGTTCTGTCTGCTTGAAGCTCCTGGCCAGCCCAGGGGCACGTCTGGAGGTGCGCCAGAACTCCAGCCAAGAGCCAGGGCTGTTGGAAGACTGACCTCAGCACCTGGGAGTGTGAGACAGGCATCCGGGAGGCAATGAGAAGTGTTGGGGCTGACATCACAGCCTGCTGACATCAGGGAAGTCTGGCTGCTGTCTGCTTTACTGGCCTTCGGTGCTGACAGAGGCCTGTAGTCTGGTCTCCTGGGGACATTTCTGCGGTCAGTCTCCTGGTTTACTCTCAGCTGCATTTGTCTGACCCTCCTGCCTATAGCCCTCGCTTCTGTTCAGTTTCCTCTAATGTCCATACATCCAGACTGAGTTCTCCACGAGGCCCCAGCCCTGTTGAGCACCCTGGGACATCTGTCCTGGCTGTCTGACCATGAAGTGGACTTCACTTCCTTACATTCTCACTCTGCGGGTCTGGGCTCAGTTGCACCACTGCTTCCCAATCCAGGTGGACAAGAATCTCTATGTCTGCTCCACTGCTCTTGCCCAGTTGCACAGTCGACTGCCTGGCCTATGTCTGCAGTCTGGCTTTGAGGCAGCGGGCAGCACCCTACTGCTCATGAAACTGGACTTTGCCGACCATCAGTCAGTCATGGGTGAGAACAGGACTGAAGAGAGAGGCAAGCGGATGGGAGGTGGAGAAAGGGGAGCCATGGGCACTGGCAGACTCCCCCCCCACTGCCCTGGTCCTACCCCAGGGCAGGTCTGCCCTGCTGGTCTGGCTGGAGCTGTGTGGGTGGTGGGTCTGTCAGCATTAGGGGTCCTGACAGGCATCCACGCTGTCTAAATGAGAGTGGGGCCACAGGAAAACACTCGGCCAGAAATTGCAGATATGATTCTATAATTTGCTTTTTTCCTTGTATAAAGTGGTGAAAAGTGTAATAGAAAAAACTGATTTGGGAGTAAGCTGGGCCTTGTGAAGTGCCCAGAACATGGTACTGGGAAGGGCGTTTTTCACCTGCGGTTGTTGCAGCAGAGGCACCCTTATCCACTGCTTCCCGCTGCTCTGCCTCCATGGCTCAAGGTCATACTCCATCATCTCTTTTCTCGAGCTCCCTCCCCCCCGGGGCTGGTGGCAGCTCAGTGGAGCTCACGGATGCAGCAGCTTTTCTCTTTTAAATAAATAAAGCAAATAGATTTTTGCATCTTGCCTTCCTGACAAGTTTGCAAATTGCCAATCTTTGCTCTTTTCTCTCCCTCCCAATTTTTCATGGTGGTAATTAAGGGCTGTAAATCTCGCTTTATCATTTGTGTTAGGAATAGCAGCATAAATCATAGTAATAGCACCGTTTACTCCAGCACTGCCAGACCGCCTGCAAATCACTCGTGAATTGGTTCCATGGATGCACCTCTATCAAATTAATCAAAAACCACCTGCACACACTTCCTGGGCTGATTTCAAAGGCTCTGTTGCCGTGGAGAAGAAAGGCCATGGCTGACCTTTCCACGCCTGCTTATCCGTGAGCTCCGACGGCTGCCGTGTGCATTTTGATTTCGAATCCCGACGAACATCTAAGTGAGCATTTTGCTTTTTATTTTTTAAACACAGTTGGGATTTGTGGCCCAAATAATATGCCTGCCAGATGGCCCACACACAGTCATGATTATGTGTGATTGGACATAAAATTATATGCCATTTAGGAATTTGTGCAAAGTAATGCTTTTGTGCTAAAAAAAGGTTTTTTTCAAATAAGATGAATAGCTTTTAATGTTGAAATTAAACAGCAGCCACTCATGTGGGTTCCCTTGAGCCCATGCGCCCAGGACAGACCATCCTCATGCACCTGCTGCTGGGATGAGGGCTCCCGGAAGGGGTGCTCTGCTTGCCCCTCAGTGTGCAGTGTCCCTCTGGGGCACCTGAGCTGCAGTCCTCATGGGTGGTCACCTCTCCCTCGCAGCCCCTGCCTGCCCAGCAGGACTCACCCTCGCCAACACTCTGAGGGGGGTTTGATAGGCTGCCTATGTCCGTGTCATGTCTGGGATTATGAGACAAGGCAAAGTCAAACCCCGAGCTCTGGTTGAGCATGACATAGTAACTCTGCTCTCATTTTGTGTTTTCGTGTATACTTTCACCTTGTATCTGTTTCTAGCACATGAACTTGCTTTTGAAGTTGTTTTCTCTCTCACGTGTCTATGTCTCCATGGGTTTTATTCACTGTAGGGTCTTCAAGGTTAGCCCGAGGATTTATATGTGGTGGAAGGGCTTCTCTTGGACACAGAACCTGCATCTGAATTTATCTGAGAAGACAACAACCACTTGCTTTGGCATTCTTAATGCTTCCCTCTAGCTGTAGTCTCTGCATGTCTTTGTGCGCATCTCTGTCTTCTTTATAGTCCACTTTGAAAATTTCACACTTGGGGAGCTGGAATAGTGTTTCAAACAAACATATCCTCTCCCTCCTTTCTTCCCTTCTCTCTGGATGAGCTTCTCAGTAATTGGCAATAACTAACTTGGAAGAACTTTTATTCCAAGCAGAGCAACAGATTGCTTCCATTCTCTCTATTCTCTAAAGGAATTAGCTTGAATCTTTTATTTCTATGTCATTGGACCAGAGAGTCCAGAGTGTGCTTGAAACAGTTTGAACCACTTTATAATTCTGTCCCGAGTATAGATTCAATAATTCTCACGGAGAAAAAGATAATAGAAAGCAATGGACTAAAATGCCAGGATATTGAGTAGAGACGTCAGCAAGTGACAGGCTGATTATTATTATAGTCAAAGTAAATATTGGCTACATGTCCACATATGAGTAGGTGTATTTATAAGTGTAGATAGATTAAAACATATTTTCAGTGATTACTGTTAAAATAATCCACTTTTCTATACTAAAGTGAGAGGGAATAATTTGAACTAAGTATAGTTCAGGGAATTTCTTTAACCTATTGGTTTAGGTTTATCCTATTCATGGCATTTAGGTTTAGCCTATGACATTTAGAAACATCTCAGTGTTACTCCTTTAACAAAGACACAAGCAGTAAAATTAAGTGTTGAAAGTCATCACATTTCATTTAGCAATAGACCTGCAACTAACTGGTAATCTAACTCTCCAAGGTGGTAGAGCGAACCATCTCTCTACTCCTTTTACCTCTATCCTTGTGCAAAGTAAATCATCTCTAGACTGTCAACAAGCAGAGAAACTTCTGGCTAAAGACCTTTCCTACTCAGAGGCCTTGGAAATGGGCTTGGTATGCCATGACAGCAAGTGCCTCTGCCAATAACACACACACCTGCAAAGCCTGGCCATGGAGACTGCAGAGAGAGAGTCCATGTGATTAGACCTCAAGCGAGGATTATCCTGCTCCAAGGAATCTGTGCTGTGGAAATCGATGGTGGCAGCAGCCAGAGACACCCTCAGCTGCTGCAAAGCTGGGACCCCACTGGGAAGGGTGGCCTCTCAGGGACAGCAGCTGATTGTGACTTGTGGGCCACTCGACAAGACACAAGGACTCATTGAAGTTCAAAGGTGCAGGTCTATTGCCAAGATCCTGGTGCACCAGGGTACCCAAACCAAGACAGCAAGAGAGACCCAAAGCAGTCCCTGTTATAACCTTTTATAGGGCCAAACTGCCACCAACCTCCATTGTGAAGCAAGCAAGCAGGCAGGGGGTAAAACATGTTTCTGGAATAGCCAGGAAAACAAGGGAGACAGGGTGTGCAATTAGTCAGTTATTGCAACAATGGGTGCAAAAATACGATATGTGATCTGTGGACCCCAGTGGGCACTCTTCACTACCCAAGGGGTCACAGTTCTCAAAATGGAGTCCTCTGGCTCACCTGTCCTCAATAGGTCCTTGTGCCTCCTCAGGGGTCAGCTGAGTGACACTCCCTCTGCTGTCATATCCACTCTGTGCCCTGTTTCTGCAGCTCTGTTGATGTCTCACAGGAGGAGGGTGGATGTAGGCAGCTGTGAGTGTGTGTGAGTCTCAGGCTCAGCTCCCTGCACAGTGGACGCCACAGGATGGAGAGACGTGGCTGGCCAGGAGGCACGGGACAGAATCGGGCTTGGCTGCCTCCCAGGGATGGTACGGGCACAGGGCATGGTCAGCACAGGGCAGGCCCTGCAGAGATGTCCACTGGACAGTCACCTGGTGGCACGGGGCCCCTTCATCCGTGGGCCCCATGGAGGCGATGGGTTCTCTCATGCTGGGCACTCTGAGCTGCATGTGACCAGGTCTCTCCAGAAATGGCCCGTTACACAGTTGCTATGGAAAAGCCACACCAGGGGTGACTCCCTGGTCCTGGGCATCAGCTCTCCCCTCATATGAACCCCACATTCCCAGCCATCATGGGGGTCTTGGGAACTCCTGTTTTGAGGATCCTGGTGGTGCTCAGGCCTGGCCTGGCTGCAGGTTGCCTGTGGGACCTGGGACCATGATGGGTTCTGCTGTGACACCTCGAGGGTCCAGGAAGTAGACAGTGCATCGTGGGCCCCAGCCTTGCCTTGAGCCTCTGCGCCAGGTTCCCCACTGGCTCCCCCACCAGAGCAGGCTTCAGCTGACCGCGAGGAGGGGCCAGAGACCCTGCGTGTTAGCTGGTGGTTCTCTGGCCTGTGGGCAGTCCCGTGGCCCATGTGGGCGGGCATGCGGATCCGTGGAGAGACGTCCCTCATGGAGAGATGGCTGCACTGTTTGTGGGTGGAGCTGCAGGGGTGAAGGACTTGGCTGCAGGGCACAGTTTCTGTTGGGCCAAGGGTTGAAGTAGGCAGAACCACAAGAGGAATGAATCGGTCAGAGACGACTGGGCAGAAAGCAAGTCTGCAAGCAACAAAAACTTTATTGTCTTCCTCTGGAGCCTGTGTGCTCAATGAGAGCAGGACACAGCACACCATGCAGACAAGGGGGAAAAACAGTATCCTGTTGGGGTGGGAGCAGGAGACACCATGGTCCCGTGGAAACGTCTCCTAGCAAAGTGGTCATGGGAGGACAGAAACTCCTGCCCCCCAGGAGGAGCTTGTAGGGCAGCTCTAGTGTTCTGAAACAGGACATTGAAGGAAGCATGCCCTACTCACACCCTGGGTCTAGCCCAGCTGTTGTGGCACCTCAGAGTTTACCGAGTCATTACCTGTAGAATGCCTATGTCCTCGCTGGCACTGAAATTGGGTCGAAAGGGGCAGAAGCCACTGACCAACAAACCAAGGACCTTATCACCTGTGTGAAACAGTTGCCACTCAAATGCAGTTCAACAACAGGGTTTGATTTACACGGAAATTCACCAGGAAAAATGAAAAATTTTCAAAGCCACCGGTGGCCAGTTATTTTATCCCAAGTACCGTTTGGTCTGAAAATCCCAAACACATGTCCAAGATGGTGCCCCTTTGCCCCTCCAAACCTCAGAAGTGGGCACTCTGCAAAGTCCAGTCTTTCTCTGGCATCTTCTCTTCACTTCTTCTCGCTCCAGTGTTCCGCACTGCTCTGCTTCTCAAAGTGCTTCAAACTTTTTCCACAGTTGCTGATGCACAAATCAACTTTCCAAATCCCTGGCCATCTCCAGGTACCAGCTCACTATGCTGCCTTGCTGCGGTGCCACACTCTGCACACCGGTTACTCTTCTGCCGGTCACTATGGTGCCTTGCCACCTCCAGTTTACTATTTCAGGGGGCTTCCCTTGGCAGGCCACATGGGCCTGTTCTCCCAGTCCAAGCCATTCTCTCGTCTTCTCTCTTTTCATTTTCTTCTTCCCTTTTTATCTACACCCTCTCTTCCCATTTCCCATTTTCTCTCATGGTTCTCTCAGACCCTACCCACCAGGGCATTTTGGCACCAGTAGAATTTTCACTGCATCACTCACAACCCTGTTTTAGCATCAGCTACAATCTTCTTTGGCATCAGGCTGATGGGGTCTGCCTGGGGGCTGGGGGTGTTGCAGTCTATAGAAAGACAGCTGTCGAGTAGCCACTGGCAGCCTGAGATCTCAGGTGAGCCGGGTGTTGGCCAGGGAGATTGTCTGGGTGCGCAGCTCCGGGAAGGTGCTAGCTGCAGGCGTGGTTTGTCCACTTCCTCCAGAAACTGGCACTGGACCCCCTCCATAGCCTACACAGGTGGAAGCCACTGATTTGGGGAGCATCTGTTTGGAGAAAAGGGCTTTCTCTCCCCATCAGTCTGTGCCCTGGGGTGGTCAGGAAGGGGTGATGGGGGCAGTGTCAGGCGGTCATGATATGTCCGGCCGGGAAGGACTCTGCAGTGGCCCTGGGGCAGGGGCTCCTCCAAGAACCCACTGGGCTCTGCTGCCCTGGGAGAGCGGCTCCGATGCTCCATGGTGAATTCTGTGTTTTCTGGGCTGAGCAGCTCCGCATGGCTCGAGACTCGTGGTGGCTCCGCCCTCACATGGGGACTAGGTGGCATCTGAGCCCAGGCGGGCAGCCTCGGTGATGGCCGGTTGGCCAGCAGCTGTGGTACTCCGAGAACGAGCTCCTTGCAGGGTGTCAGCAGGAATCACGGGGTGACTGCCATCATCAGGAGAGCTTGGAGGGAAAAGGGGGACCCGCTGTTCCTCACCTGGCCTGTGGCCAGACCTGTAGGAGCACACACCTACTGCCAGTCCCAAGGTTGCAAGTGTGAAAGGCCCAGCCTCAGCCTCAGTATCAAGAGCAGGGACGTTGAAAGGAGACCTTCCCGCAGACCACTGCCTTCCCTGCGGGGTGGAAGCGGGTGGGAGCCTTCCTCAGGGCTGCCAGGGCTGCCTCCCGGCGTCCCCACGACCTGGTCTCCGGATGGAGCCTGACTCGTCCACCCCCGTGTTGCTGTCTGCAGCCTCTCTGCTGCTCTGAAACAGGGAGCCCTGGGAGCTGTAAATGGGCATGTGCGGAGTTTTCTTTGCTGCGTGTGGCTAACCAGGGGCCTCTGCATCCACCCAGCAGCCCGGCTATTCTCTCAGCGGTGAGTTACACGGTCGGAGGATCTTAGTTACACATTAAGTGAGTGTAAACGAGTTGTGGCTGCACCGCTCACAGGGCGGCTCATCACGTCCCTCAGCGACTCAGACTCCGGTGCGCGCCGGCCCTGGTTCCCTGCATGCACTCAAGTGGCAGCTTTTAGAGATAGCTAAATGTCAGCCAAGTTTAGCTTTTCCTCTCTAACATTCAGGGCTGCAACTGCCCACTCTATTAGATGATGATGTGATGAGCCAGTGAGCACGGGGACGCAGGGCCAGATGATTGCAAATGCACTTTATACCAGTAGCTTCTTGGGCACCGGGTCCCTCTGTGACGTGGAACAGGAGAATCAGCGAGGTCAGAACCCATAGCCTAGCACAGGAGAGGAAGGCGCCTCGGCCCTGCTGGTGGGAGTGCACACGGCACAGCTGCTCTTGTTGGAAGCCTGGACACGGTCCTGAGCGGGGGGCAGGCCTCCTGCGGGTGTATGTGCTGCGGCCATCTGCGCTGCGGCCATCTCTGCTGGGATAGGTGCAGCCTCAGCTCCAACAGTCAGAGAAGAACGTGGGAGCCTCGCATCATCCCCACAGGAGCTTTAATAGTGAGCAGGGAGCCAGCTGGCAGGCACAGCCTCTCCGGTTTTTCCTTGAATTCCCCCTGACTCCTTTCCCACATGGTGACGCTGCCCCTTTATACACTGCCCCTCCCGCCCCCCACCCGCCCAGGAGCGCCTGCACGCATGCGCACACCCATGGACCTGGTACACACAGTCAGGGGGCAGGGCAGCCCCCCCAGGTGCGGATCATGCAGGCTTATGGCGGGAGGATGAGAAAACCCTGGTCCTCACTCACCCTGCAGCGTCTCTCTGGAGAACCGAAACTATCAGCTCAAGCAAGACCTGACCTGCTCCGCAGCACTTATTGCAGACTGTTCATAACAGCCTGGACAGGGAACAATCCAGGTGCCCGCGGGTAGGGGACTGGATTAAGGAGAAGCAGGCTGTCTACACCATGGAACACCACCAGCCTCAGGGAAGAGTGAATGTTGCTGTTTACAGCTTAGTCGAGTCATCAGAAAGAATCATGTGCAGCAAAGTGAGTCAGATCACAGAGCTGATGGGGAGAGTGGGACACACACACTACAGGGGACTGATACAGAGTTCAAATGCTTTTTACAGATGATGGATGCTAATAGAGTGAGGCTCTGAAGTTAAGGGGTGTGGGAGAAAGGGTCAAAGGTACAAGGGCAGGTTGTGGGGAGAAAAGAAAAACTGAATAAACTCAGAAGTCAAAGGCATTTGATCAAGATTTCAGGAGAATTTTCGGTTTGGGAATTTTGCTGTTTTATAATAGAGATGATGACTAGCAAAGATAACAGACAGTTTTCAGGACACGAGGGGGGTCCAGGGCTCTCCTCACAGGGCCTCGAGCCTGAGGTTGGCCTGGGGACACGGCCGAGGGGTGAGGACATGCTGACTGCGCCTTGCTGCCCCCTCTCAAGCTGCAGCCACATCTGCCCCACTGCTCAGGGCATTTATTAAATTAGACTGTGCTGAAACTGGGGCAGAGGTGGGAAGGTGAGTGTGTGTTCCAGCTGCAAAATGATGTGAGATGAAACTGCATAATGTGTGAGCTGCCCCTCATTAGGGGATATTTTGTTTGAAGAAGCACGTATCTGAGGATAATGCCATCTTTTCAGATTTGAATTCTCGGTGCGAGCACACTGCCACCGATAGTCTGTGTTTTAGGAAACCCCCGGGGGGGTCGACCGGGTCACATGGATGTCCGCATCCTGCCATAGCAGACCATGGCCTCCTCCCGGCTGGCTGCCAGGGGCCTGCTCTGTGGTGCTGCCTCTGGGCCTGTGGCCTGTCCTTCCCTTCAGCGGGTGTAGACAGACATGGGGTGCAGGGCCAACAGCTCAGGGCCCTGAGTGCTTCCGACCCTTTCTTGGCCTCTACAGTGTGTGGGGTGGGGCAGCTCCAGGCTTGCCCGGCCACCTGGTCCCCCGGCCTGAAGACCTCGGCGAACTCACATCCCTGGCCCCACCAGGGCTGCCTGCTGCACTGTCTCTGCTGGGACAATGTGAAAATGCACAGCAAGTCAGTGAAGAGTCTTAACAGAGAGGGAAGATGCCTCTGGGGTCCTCTGGCTAAGCCTGCCCCAACCCGGGAAGTCCAGAGGACACCTGTCTGGGGGGCTTGGAAGCCTTGCAGATCTCCCCTCTCAGGGCTGACAATGTGAATGGTGATGCCACCCGTTATTGTCTAATATCATCCTATTAGTGGTGAAGGCGCCTCATCCTGGAGCTCGGAAAGTGCTGACGTTCTCCCTTTTTCAGCTTGTGTCAGAGGAGCTGCGGGAAGATGAAGGATCCTGTTTCCTGAGCTGATGCAGAACCCAGACTCTGGGGGAGCAGCAGGCTGAGGTAGAGCCTGGTGGAGGCACAAGGCACGCCCACCATGGGGTGCAGGGGGCACAGCTGTGCAGAGTCCAGAGCTGTGACATGTGGGCCGGCAGCTGCCTGGGCTGCCTGTGGATCCAGCCCCAAATGTGGGCGCATGCGTGGACCTGGCCATGGAGTGGATGGAGCGTTTGGAGCTCAAGTCAAGGTCCTGAGGTATAAAAATACCTCCTGTTTTGAGGGAGATCCTTGCACTTTGCAGGGTGCAGCAGGGTCCCAGGATGGTGTGAAGACCTGGTTCAGCAGTGTCCGGAGCCTGATTCTTGCATATCACAAAGGCCTGCATTGTTTGAGAAAAATCAAGTCACTGCACCAGGACACATGTGTCCTCAGAGCTCAGACACATGGGTGACGGGAGCTGAAAAAAGTCCGACAGCAACGAAGCTTCCTTGACTTCGGCCCCAAGAGAAAGCTTCAAAAGCAGCAGAAAGAGCGAATCTATTTCTAACACGACGTTAATGTGGAGATTTTTCCCCAAGTCAGGTGACGGATTTCATCTTATTTTCAGTGACTCCAGAATCACCAGGATCCATCATTGCCCGGATCCTCCAGCCCAACCTGGGAGTGACTTCCATCACAACAACCTGAAAGACTCCCTTTCTGCACAGTGGGGGTTAGACTCAACCCCAAAGCTCTCTTTTTCAGATGGCCCGGAGGTGCTGGGTGAGGCACACCAACTCTTGTCAGTGCTCACACGAGAGCTGAGAACATGGTGGGGAAGACATCAGGAGGAAGCCACCCAGGCAAGACTTCCCCCACCCCTGATACCACTCCAAGGGACTCGTCTGTCCCATGTGGATCAGGAGCTGAACTCAGGGCAGATCCGCCAGGCCACTCCCCCCACACCGGCTACCGCTACCAAGAGCTGCAAGCTGGAAGTAAGGACTAATGGCAAACAGAAACTCTCAAGGAGTGATGGTCTGTTCATGCCCAGCTGGAGGGGGCCCTGGAGAGCCCTGAGCCTAGAATTGTCCTCACCCGCTGCCTGGGGGCACAGCCCATTCCCTCACTCCCACCCCACAGTGCCTGTGGTGCTGCCTCTGTGCTCAGGCAGGGCCACATCTCCTAGCCCCCGGATCGTGCCTGGAGGAGTCACCTCCAACAGCCCCTGCCTGCACTGTGTCTAACTGGGGCTGATGCAGCCCAGGCCAGGCTGGAGGCCAGGTTGTCCTGAGTTGAGGTGAGCAGCGGGGAGCGGCTTCCAGCATGTCTTGCCAGCTGGCTCTTTGTGTGGGAACAAAGATGGATCCATTGGTACCACATGAAGAAGGATCAGCAATGTGGATCCAGCCCCAATGTGAGTTGTAAAGCGAAACTTCTTTTAAAGAAGACCCAGAAAAGTGTCTGTGACCTCGTGTTCTCGGTAAATCTGGTGATGGGATCCGGAGAATATGAAAAGATGGATTCACTGAGATTTTCTGTGTATAAGACACTGGGCACTGTGGCTGGGGTGTAGACACTGGGCACTGTGGTTGAGTGTAGACACTGAGCACATGGCTGGGGTGTGGACACTGAACATGTGGCTGGGGTGTAGACATAGGGTGCCATGGTTGGGGTGTTGTCACGGCGTGGTGGCTGGAGTATAGATACTGAACACCACTGGCTGGGATGTAGACACTGAATACCATCAGCTAAGGTGTAGACACAAGGTTCAGTGACTGGATGTAGACACCAGACATGTGACTGGAGTATGGACAAGCACACTGGCTGTGGTGAACAACTGCAGACACGCAGTGAAGGAGTCTGGGAACCTTCAGCCCGTGGGGAGACCTACTGTGCGTGGTAGACATACTGTGCACAGGAGACATAGACCAGATGCTTGTGGAGTCCCTGCTGCAGGCATTAGGAACAGCAGGAATGTCCATCCACAGAAGAGGGAAGAGACAGTTTTGTTCTGTCTCTGGAATATCCAGAATTGCAGAATCATAGGTGGAGCATCAAGCAGGTGGCCTGAGACATGGACCTGCCTCTGTGTGCACAGCACCCTGCAGCCATGTACTGGGTGATCATGGCCCCGCAGATGATGTCTGTGTGGAGCTGGACTGCAGACTTGGCAGACTACCTGGAGACGGTCAGCCCCACATTGAGGGTCAGGCGTTGCTGAGGAAGGGAGGAACGGGATGGTCCTTAGATGGGGCTGATGTTGGTTCTGTCTGTTTCTTGCTGTGGCTTAAACCCTTCACAGCTTTAGAGAAAATAACCTTTATCTTTTCTCTTTATGAAAAGCTCAGTATAGCTTCTTATTCTCATCATCTAATTTTCAGATGAGAGCCGGGCATGGTGATGCATGCCTATAATTCTAGCTACCTGGGAGGCTGAGGCTAGGGATCACTTGAGTCCACGGGTTCGAGACAACCTTGGGCAACACAGTGAGACCTAGTCTCTAGGAAAATAATATAATAATAATAAAAGTAAATGTCAGATGAAAGCATCCCGTGGTGTTGCACACAGCGGCTCCCCATGTCCTTCCTAACTCAAAGAGGGAGCTAAAAATAAACAAGTGAAAATGATGCAAATGGACGTTAGAAAACCCTTTGATATTACAAGCAGGTGATGCTGCTGATTAGTAGCTGCTGGCGATGCTGGTATTTGAGTCAAAAAGAGTCATCTTTGGAGTTAGAAAGGATTTTCAGAGTCAGCGTCTCTTAGTTCTTCCCCTTTAGTTTTGTCAGATGGTAAAGTTCTGATGTGTGGAGAGATCAGCCTAGGTGGGAGTGTCTGGCTCTCTCACCCTGGTGGAGGCTGTGGGATTAGTGTCCTCCCTCCCTCCCACTGTGACTCACTTCAAGTGCACAGCAGCCTGAAGCAATGCGGGTGGCATCCCCTTCACCCTCTGGCTTCCCTCACTTCCCCTCATCTCACACACTCCCCGCTCTTGTGTCAGCGCTGTGGAGGGCAACTGATGACAGAGGGTGCACTCAGTGACCATTTCTGGTCTCTCAGAATGTTTAATTCCATCCATCCACAGAGCACAGATAACAGTGCCCATTAAATGGTAGAATCCAGGCAATTTGTCAGAGATATTTCACTGCAAAGTGCCTCTGACCCAGAGCCAGGCTCCCCCACCTCCTTCTGAGTGCAAAATGATCACCGCAGCCCAGTGCTGGCCAGGGTGGTTCCCTGGAACCCTGGGAAGAACATGAGGACGAGAGGGTCTTCCACATTTTGTTCTTAGTCCAGAACCTCAGCAGAACCGCTTATCTGACAGTTTCTATTGGTATCAGGTGAGCTGTTATGCCTCCCTGCAGGCCACACTGCCGCCTCCGTGCCACTGCCAGCTCCTCACCTACTCCTCAAGCTTCCTTGCACCCTTGCTTTGCAGTCATTCTCTCTCAGCAGTGATATCTGCCTCCCACTCCTGGTTTTTCCTAGAGGTTGGAGAAAGGTTTGTGGGGTGTGGTAGTGACTCCCCCAGCCCTCTGCATCCTCCCGGAAAAGGTTGCTTATGAGTCTGCCTGAAGGAAGCTGTTCCAGGGACAGCAGGCAGCCTCTGAGTGGGGCTGCAGCACCAGCATGAGTGTCTCTAGACATGAGACTATGTTTTTTTTAAATGATCCCTCAAATGTCTGCAGCCTGATGCAAGCACCAAGATGAAAAATCAGCACAATTGGAGTACAAACAATAGTCTGAAATAGTTTAGAAGAAGAGAAAGCATCCTAATACATCACTGTCACTGTGAGTAATGGGACACTGCGTCATCAGTGAGGGTCATGGCTCTAGCTCATGACACGGGCATCACACGAGCTTCTTGTGGGCACAGCCTTGCAGCCCTGTCATACCTGCCACTTGGCAATGGCTGTACTCTTCTCTCCTGTAACTGCTTATAATTCCTGCAGATGCGTTGTGTCATCTTCTCTGATGAGTCATGGCTTCCCTGCCGGCCATGAGGGGAGAGCCATGGCAGGCAGAGAGGAGAGTCTTCCCAGCAAGTGTGGACATGGACAGGGTTCACCCCCATTATTCCAAACTCTTGCATTTTCACAAGCAATAGTGTCAAGGGGAGTTGTGATCTTGCTCTGGGGTGATGGACTCAGGACCAAGGCCCAGGGACGCAGCTGGGGGGAGCTGTCCACTCTTCTAGAACAAGGTGGGGGTCCTGAGCTCATGCCTTTTGCACCTCTGCCAATCTCCCGCCTTGCTCTTCCTTCTGAAAACACTGAGGAGTTTAGGTGAGAATCAGACACATCCGCCCCTGGGCTGAAATACGTTGCCAGAGTCACCCGCACCCTCAGACTCCCAACGGCCTGCCTAGCGCCTGCCCACAGGGGTGACTCTGGCTGAGTCCAAGCCCCTCTCGTCTCTGCTTCATGCCTGACTCCCCAGACACTGGAGGTCACCTGCTCACAGCCACACAGAGGCCCTCAGAGGGCCAAGGACCTGGGCAGGGGCATGGACGCTGTTTCCCATGGAGCCTTCACTTTCTCATGTGAAAATGGTTGCTGCTCACTGAGGGAGGGTTTGCGCTTTCATCATCTCTGCCATGATCCCGGCCTCCTTCCTGGGGTTTCGGAGACATCGCTGTCATCAGAGCAGCCGTTTGGGACTGTATCACCTGGTGCTGGCCTGACCGCTGTCTGCTTCTGTGGGCAGGAGCCACTGGCTGGAAGAGCGCAGTCTTTCCCCAACACCAAGCCTCATGCTCAGCAGGGGGCCTTGGAGGGCATTTGGCTTCCATGCTTGCCCTGGGTGCTGGCCAGCGCTGGCCCTGCCCCCTGGGGCACCAAGCACCCAGAATCTGGCTGAGGAAAGCTGCACATGCAGCCATCAGATCTGTCCAGCCTGGATGCCTCTGGAGAGCTGGAACAGCTCTGGATGATTCAAGAACATGGATATAACATGACCTGCTTGACTGCATGAGGCGAGCATTAAATTAAGTCCTTCTTGTTTTGCTTCATGACCCAGGGTCAGGGACCTGGAACTGCGTCCGTGGTCACAGCTTTGCTGCTGCACAGGAGCCTGGCCCTTGCCCCTCACTGCCAGGTGCCCCTCTGGTGCTCTCAACCTGGAGCTCGGCTGGGATTGGCCTCTCCACCCATCAGGGGTGTTCAGTGTCAGGCTCTCCTCTGGAGGAAGCTGCTGTCAGCTGCGTCCAAGTCAAAGAGTCACACCCCCCAACTCCCATCCCACATCATCCCCGCCACATCACAGCATGGCTGTGTTCCAAGTCTCTCTTCATACAGAGAGAGAGAGAGAGAGAGAGACAGAGACAGAGACAGAGACAGAGAAAGAGAGGCAGAGACAGGGAGACAGAAAGAGATAGAGACAGTTAAAAGGCAGCCCCAAGGATAAGCAACAGCCACAGGAGAATCTCCAGACATGAAGTTGGTGGGGGACAGGGGAGGGTAGCCGTGACTGTGGTTCATCATCGTGCAGTGGGACACACAGGGTGGGATAGTAATTCTGCTGCAATGTTTCTCTACCTCAAAAGCTAGTTCTCATTAAAGCAGCTCCTAGACACATGCTATATTCATTCCCCTGAAATTAGCAGACTCTTAATCCTTAAACTTTTTAATTTTCTCTGTTCTAGTTGATCACTTCTGTGACTGTGACTCCCCCCCCCCAAAAAAAAAATAAAAAAAGCTGAATCAGCACCGCTGCAGAGAGCAGATCTGCCCCTGACTGTGACTCCTGGCCTCCCATTCCCACCCCATCACCCTGGCAGGATGGGGGAGGGTACTCACTTCCACTCCTCACCCCTGCCCCATCTTCCTGGCAGAGTAGGGGGGGCCTCTCCCCACCCCCTGACCCAGCAGCCTGTCAAGATGGGGCAGCTTTGCCCACCCCACCTCGGCCCCAGTGCCTGGACAGGATAGGGCCCCCTCTGGTGGACTTGTTCTCTTGCAACAGAACAGGAGGCAAATCAGTCTTTTTCAGTCAAGAGTTTTTATGGGTTTTCTTCTAGAAGGGAGTTTGCTCCTTGACTGTGTTTATAGTGTTTGCGCAAACAGGATTCTTCCGGTTTCACTCTTTAAAATACGTGTCGTTCTCCTGCTGGGCCCTGCGTGTCCTTGACCTCTTGGAGGATGTGGAGCTGTGGGGGTGAACTGTTTCGGAGGCTCGTTATGGCTTTACTTCTAGGCAGTGCTTTCTGTGAAGTGGGGGTCACCTCTGCATCCTTCCACGTGCACACACGATCATGCAGATACTTCCTTCCTGCAGGCTGAGCCATTCTCATTCCACCTTGGTCATTAGACCCATGCGACTCTCACTCTGAGCATCCTTACTGGGTTCATTTGTTCCCTTGTCTGTCCCTGTGCTCTGGGATGTGTCACACTACACTGGCACGTGTAGTTTAAGGATCAACACTCCTGTTGGGGGCAGCTTGTCTTCCTCCCTCTGCCCCTCGGGGTTCCTGGGGATACCCCATGGGGACTCTTCTCCGTGAACTCAGGACCCTCTCCAGGCTGGGAGCCACTTGGGGTGGCTGCCCTGGGAAACAGCCACCTTTCCTCCCGTGGACTCCCGAGGGTACTTCACTATTGAAAAACCTTTAGGGACAAGCTCCCCTGAATCTAAAATGCAATGTCCAAAGAAGATTTTGGTGCCCAGCAGTCAACTTGGAAGAGTCTCCTCAGTTTCTGAAAGAACTGGTTTGGGCAGGAAGACCAGGAGAGCAGAGTGTGAGAGAGGCCCAAGCTGGCATCCACCTGCTGAACACTCACCTGCCGGACACTCACCTGTCAGGTGCTCACCTGCTGGATACTTACCTGTCAGGTGCTCACCTGTTGGGTATTCACCTGCTAGGTGCTCACTGCTGGGTACTTGATCCCTTGCCAGGGCCTTGGCTGCTGCTGGGGACACTAGGAGTTGCAACGAACCCCTCACCTGCTATGGTCCTGTGAATACTGGACAAATTAAAATAAATAAACAAATAAATGTCCTGAGCTCTCCTGGTAAAATCCTGCTGCTCTTCTTGCAGACATGCTCACCTGTCCACACCTGCCCCCTGGGCCCTGTTGTCCGAGCCATCCTGACCTCTCACCTGGTGCTTTTCCGAGGACTCTGTTCTCTGGAGGGGTCTTGACTGCCTGTCATTCTCTCTACTGATGACGTGTGCACATGCACACTCTTTCACACTCACAGAGATGTCCACTTGTGAGCTGTTTTCTTCCCTGCCAGGTACAGCAGTTTTCCTAGAAATGACAACTGTCCCAAGGATGAAAACACGTTGTTCTAGAGGATGTGTCAGGTGTCACTAGCTGAGAGCCTTCAGCAATATGTTCATTGGGTTCTGCTTAGCCCAGCACACAGGGAAAGGTGGTTTGTTGTACTCTGCACTCTTCTAGAACCATGGACGCAGATAAGCAGGATGTGGCCAGTGCTTGGGTGCTCGGCCCAGGAAGGAGAGAGAGAGACGTAGGCACTGCTCCTGCCCACTGTGCACCTGGACTTCACCTGTGGGGATGCTTTGCAAGCACACAGAGGCCTCTTCTTTCCACTGGGACCTTGGCACGAGACTCCATGGCCTGGCTGAGGATGTAGTGTGGCCTTCAGTTTAGTGCTGGCCAGCTGACATGGGTTCCACCGCCCTGGTGAGCCTCATTTGCATTTACTGATGTTGGTATTTTGACTATCCTTGTTGGGTAAAAGTGCTTATGTGTTATCCTCCCTCTTGGGAGATTTGGGAAATCAGCACAGACATTTCTAGAAGCTGGAAATTCTGCCCTATGGCACATTCATCCAGAGACAACACTGTCCAAAGAGATTTGCGCACCTGTGCTCTGTGCTGTGCTGGTCACTGTGGGCAACATACAGACAGTCCAGGTCTGGGCAAGGGAACTGTAGTCTGTGTGCATGGTGGAATACTACCCAGGCATGAAAAAGGTGGAATGCTACTCAGGCAAGGAAAAGTTGCCATTTGACAGCACAGATGGGCCTGGAGGGGGTTTTGTGAAGTGAGATAATTGCAGATGGAAAAAGACCAGCGTGACATAAGCCCACTTTATTCTGTGAGCCTCTGCAGCTACACACTGCGGCCTTGGCCATGTGAATGCAGATGCACCAAGAACGTGGGTGCAGGGCCCACATACCTGTAATGGTGGATACCTGAGCCTGAAAAGCATGTGTGTGCATGTGTGTGCAAGTGCCCAGAAGCAGGGCTAAAGTGGAGACAGCGGCTGTACAACAACTGGCAGTGATGATAGAGGAGACAAGATAGGGGACGCTGGGAATACCTAGAGAAAGCACATGGGGGCTCACAGAGGCTTGGGGTAGGTTGCCAGCCTGTGCCCAGCCTGAGTGAGGGCGCTACTTCCCTCACTCAGAAGGGTGCGTAGCTGCAGGGCATGGACGCAGCAGTGGCTACAGTGGACAAGCCCTGGTTGGGAAAGGGGGAGAAGGTGGTGGGAGGAAGCCTGGCCTCTCTAGAGTCAAGCCTCCTAGGCCTGGGTCCTCCCTGCTTAGCAGTGAGTGCCCTGGCCCCCAGAGCTGTGCTGGGCAAGATAAGCACATGTGGGGTGAAGCCATGCTCCCCAAACTGCAGAGTTTTGTGAGCAAGTGGAAAATCAAAGTAGAGAAGGAAACTTGTCCCCATAGTAAAGTTGGAAAAATAGCCACCCAGTGCGGAGGAGCTAGGGCGGCCCCCTTGGCTGTCAATGGGGGCCCACAAATCCAGGGCTCAGCCATGCTGCTCAGATCTGCCCAGAGGCTCCCCTGTGTCAGGCCTTCCTCTGCGGGGTCAGCCCCTGGGCAACTGGGTCTCAGAGAGGCTGTAGGCTGAGGATGGTGTATGGTCAGGGCCGGGCATGTGGTGTCCCTTGCCCTGGCTGCTCTGCCTCGTGTCCTTGTGTGCAAATGGGTCTGGGGGCACCGGAGCTGGCCTGCAGACAGCTGGTGGGTGCAGGAGCACATGCAAGGGGGGACCTGTACCTCCCGTGGGAGAGAGAGGAGGGCAGGAGCCATGGGAGGCCGGCAGTCATCTGTCTACGATCCCCCATCCGTCTGGCTGTTCTCAGTGGCTCTGGGTCCAGAGGGCACAGGGTCCTCGATGCCAGGTGCCATGGCTCAGCTGAACGGGCATGGCCACAGGCATGTTTTAGACGAGAGACACCTCTGGGCCCACACCAGCTTTCCAGGGCTAATTCTGACAATTACATGAGTGAATCCGGTAAGTCCAGTCAAGCTGGTCTGGATCTGCTGGGATTTGTCATGCACGTTCAGATGCCCCCAAGCTCTGGGTGGTGGCAGTGCCCGCACTCATGACCCTCCATCACCTGTGGCAGGCTGAGCTGCGGCGAGGCTCCTCCTGGTGGGTAGGGGGTTGGAAGTAATGTGCTCCTTGGGGTCCTCCTGGCTGGAGAACAGGCAACTGACCCCTCCTGCTTCAGAACCAGGTGTCAGGATGAAGTGGCACCGCCCACACTGAGTCACAGTACAGTATCACAGGGCACAGTATCACAGGGTGCAGCATGGGGTGGGAGGGGCAATCCCAGGGGCCTGGTGGGCGGGCGGGGTCCACACCCCAAACCTGCTCATCATGGACTGAATTCTGGTTCTGTGGGTCCCTCAGGAGTCAGAGCCTCCCAAGGGCCGGCTCTCAGGGACACAGGACACTCAATCTTTGCTTCCTGCATCCCATCCCGGACACACCGTCCCCCCAACCCCGTATCAGTGGCCCATTGGGGAAATCCGGCCAAGGCCGCAACCAGCAATGGGACTACCTCTGAAAGACTCTTGGCCTGGCTGCCTTGGAGCCTTTGGGGAGCCCTTGGGCCCCACAATGGCCTGGCTTTTACCCCATCCCACCTGTGCTGTCACTCAATTCACTCGAGTCACCCGTAGCTCCCACACACCAAGGAGGCTCGTGGACAGTGCTGACCAGCCGGGCCACAGCACCCGCTGGTATGGTTAATGGGGGTGGTGGGCAGCAAGAAGCAGGTGGCTGTGTAGAATGAGAGTGCAGCATGCAGTCCTGGGCCGTTGGACTGGGTCACACCCAGAGTCCCCCCCTCAAACTCCCACCTGGCCCTAACGTCCAAGCAGGTGCCAGCTCCTCCTCTTGTAGCTGCCGGCTGATCCATCTGTGCTGGCGCTGCTGCCAGGCCTCTGGGCTTTTGGAATGTCCAGCCCACCCTGGATGCCTGTGGTGGCCGCATCCCAGAGTCAGAGGAGCCCCGGCCCCACGCATGTGGCAGCTTCTGAGGAGGGATGAGTGTGGTTATGAGGCAGGTGCTGCAGACCATGGGCGTCCATGGGACTGGGTCCATCCAGTGTGGCCAGGCCACGCTCCCCATCCTGGCACAACCCCGGCAGTCCGGCTCGTCCAGCAGGGAGGCTGCGGGAACAGGTGACTCTCCTCGGGGAAGTAGTTCTCCCTGAGGACACTGTCCCATCCTCCCCGGCAGGCATTTGCCTTGGCTCTCCAAGGCCATTCTGCAGATGGCGCCGGCCTGGTCCTTGCTCCCGTGCGTTCTGAGCTCCCCTCTGTCCTCTCCTGTACTACCGTGGGGATCTGCCGCTTGCGTTAAGCTTCCTTCCGGTGCACCCTGGAAGAGTGTGTCTTCGGACTTGGGGACTAAAGTCACTTGTTTATGCTCAACAAAGCCTCTGGACCCACATGGGGCGGTCCGTGGCACCATGCAGACCACCCTGCGGACTCAGCCGGTCGGCAGGAGGAGTCGAATGAGCTGGGGGTCAGAAGCGCTGGATGGCCAGACAGTGACATGCCCCAACCCAGATGCAATGTGAGCTATTATTCGAGAGCGGGAGATGCTTCTTGAGGACCTTCCCAAGCGTGGAAACACTGAGGGCGGAGACAGGGAGAGGTGGGCGTGGGGGTGGGGGGAGTCTGTGCACTGTGTTTCGCTGAATGTGTTGGTTCTGGGATAAAGAAAGGTCTGAGCAGATGTTCAGATATGGAAGTCCTAGCCCACAGGAAAGGAAAGCACTTAGCCAAGATGCTGTCGTCTTTCAGGGAGGTGAGCGCGAGCGCGGAGAGAAACACAAACCTCATCTCAGTTCCGTGGAGAGAAGGGGCTGCAGCTACTTTCCTCCAGAGGGAAGCAGTTTAGTCAGCGAGTGGCATTACATGTTCCGGCTCCACAATTTCCCAGTGAAAGTGGGGATGCGGGACCCTGTATCTGGGTGCTGCGCTGGGGCGCTGGGGGCGGGGTTATCAGGGTGTGGCTTCAGCAGCCAACATGTAGCACCATGACCAGTGTCGCACCTCCAAGGTGGCAGTGACCACGCATGTGCTTGGCTTGCTCTCCTGGCCAGCAGTGGTGGCACAGGTGGGTGCATACTGCTGGGAAGGGGGAGCTGGACCAGCTCTGGCACACAAACTGGCAGCCAGCACTGGCCTGTCCCCAGACGGGACACGACTGGGGCTGATGCCTTCTCAGTGCATGCTTCTCTGTCCCTTGTGAGTAGGAGGTCTCCATGGCCTGGCTGGCTGCCCAGTCTCGTGAGCTCACGCTGTGCAGCAGACTGGGAGTGGTTCCTGAACTGTGCCCCTAAGGCTGTACCGGTGATGCTGGGCTGGGGGCCAGTCCAGCCCTCTGCCCTCGGGAGTGGGGAACGTCTGGGAGTGCCCAAGGCTTCACGGGGTCCTCATGACCTCACTCGATGCCTGCATCTATTGTGCCGAGGACAGACTGCCCTGTGGTCACCCGCAGGCGAGGAGGGAGAAGCCGCTGTGTCCAGAGGACAGTGCCTGGGCATGGACCGGCTCTTGTGTGTGAGGGCCCCAGCGCCTGGCCGCAGAGCAGCCACTCTGCACATGGCTAGGTGTGTCCCCCTCAGGAGGCTGAGTATCCGGTGCGAAGCTCATGTCCCTGTGGGACAGTTGCAGCCTCAGTTGCTGTTAAGCGGCTCTGCTGGTGCCAGACTTAGACAGCTCGTTACCTGAGCTCGGCTCTGCGTCCACCCCCGATGCTCTCGGGCACCTGCTATTCTCAGGGCTGCATTGGTGGGGGAGAGGCTCTGTTGATTGTGTCCTGGGTCCTTGCGGCACTGGGGTTGTTCCTCTGGGGTCGGCAAGGGCAGTTGAGGCTGTGGCTGCAGGGCAGGTGGGCTCTGTGGGGCTGCGGGTGGGTCTCGCTGCCTGTGGTCCTGAGGCCAGGGTCCCACGAGCTCTCCTCCATCCGCATGTGAGTCACCTTGTTGCAGTCTCACCTTCTGCTCCTGTCACTCAAACGTGACGGCTGTGGCTAACGTGACATCAGACGCCCAGTGTGAGGGATGCAGTTCTGTGAAACTTTCTTCCACAATCCGGCGGGGATCTCAACATGACCAGAGGCAGAGACGGCATCTGACCCTGCCCGCGTCAATGACAGCTTCCCAGGAAGGAGAAGTAGAGACAGACAGTGTGGGCTGTGAGATGGCACCCCGAATTCTTCCCTGGCTGGGGGATCCCCCGGCGGCAGGCCGTGTCTTGGGGAACGGGGTGATTTCTCTGTGTGCGCCCCTTGTGCGTAGCCTGGAGCCACAGTGAAGAAGCAGATCCTCCAGGCCAGTAACCTCCCCCGAGGGAAGATGAGTGCCCGGGTCCAGCTGTTGCCAGGGAGTGCCCAGGGCAAGCCAGGTCCCTCTCAGTGGCCAGCAGACCTGCAAAGGGCTGAGCCCCCGCATCAGGAATGGCTGCCCGCATTTTCCTTCTTCCTCCCCCATCTTACCTCTTGTCTCAGAAAGACAACTCTGTCTCCTTGTGGGGCCAGGGCAGTGGACAGAGCTGGGTTCTTTTGCCGGCCAAGGGTACAGACCAGCAGGAGGAGAGAGCCAGCCTGATTCAGCTCCCAGGGACGAGGCAACATGTCTGTGGTACTGGCTGATGCCCCATCTGCGGCCGTCCCAGTGTTTGCCTTTATGCTCGCTTCTTAGGCCCATGTCCTGTTTATCACTGACAGAAATAAATAGTTTTCTTCACGAGCTTATATGAGTATGTGGGGAGCCCCGTTCACCGGTGTCTGACAGATCGTCAGCAATCGCTACTTTCCAAAGCCCGTTTTGTCTCTTTTTAGACCAGGCCAGAAGTCACGTGCTGAAGCTCTGCCTGAGGTCTCGGGGCACCTCTACCCCCAGCTGTTGGAGGTGAACCTGCCGCCTTCCACATTACTCTTTAGCCAGGAGCCACGTTCTGTTGGCAGGATGGGGGATGTGGCCATGGTGTGGAGGGCTGGCCAGGCCTGCCTGACAAGGACATGGCTGCCGCCCTGGATGCTGGAACCCCCCACTGTCCTTTGTTCTGTTCCATGGATGCCAACCTCCTCCCTCCTGAGCCCTCATGGAGCTGATGGGCCTGAAGCCTGTGTACCCCATTCCTCCACCCCTATGAGTTTGCTTTCCAGAGTGGGCACAGGAGGAGAGCAGCAGGAACAATAACTATAGTTTGTGCTGATGTGGCCACTTTCCACTTTCAAGGGAAAAAGGCCACTCAGAAGTTTATGGCAACCTCCATCCCTGCCCTAGAGGTGGGGACCCCTCGTGGCTGTTTCCTGTGGGCCAGCTGGGTCAGAGACTGTGTAGGAGGGCAGAGGACTTGGGGGCAGGAGAAGGAAGTCCAGTCAGGGGCGGACGGGGACCCAGTGGATGGACACTGCCTGTCCCTTGACCAGAGTGGTGACCAGGTCTCCGGGCTCTAGCTGGCAGTTCCTGGGGGCTGCGTACCCGACCTTGCCTGGCCCATCCGCCCTTCGGAAGAGACACTCTGCTCTCAGGTCTGAGCCTCACACAACAAGAACAACTGCACTGTGGCAGTAAGGGGTGTGGACAGTGACACTGGTCTCCTGGAAGTTCATCGTTTCATGTCTCCTTTATGCTGTAGACCCTTATGCTTTAGAGAGCGAAATTCATGTTAACGATGACAGAGGGTGAGTCATAAGTATCTGCCGAATGGCTGGTCTGACCTCATGCAGCCAAGTCACTGTCATTTAGACCCACACGTGGGCGAGCACCTGGTGATTTCCCCTTTGCCTGTCACTAAGCCCCTGCCAGGTAAGTGCCCCTATACTTGGGGGAGGCTTGTGCGCTTCCTGCAGGTAGACCGGTCACCTGGTGGGCTGGTCACCCGGATGGCTGTGGCCAGACAGGGCCTCAGCCCTGCCCTGCTGCCAAGGATGGGGGCCGATGGTGGGGTTACTGTCTCCACTCAGGTGGGATACCCTAAGTGGGTAAGAGATATGCCTTAGATAAGGACACACCCTTATCTATTCCCTTATCGTCCAGGAGATGGTTCCTGGCAAGTCTCTCATCTGTGACAGCAGGCCCCTAACCTAGGAATGACCCACCAGAGAGACTTGTCCCTGAAAGATAAAGGTGTCCACCCTCACAGGTGTTTTCTGCAGGCTAATGAATCTCCCATCCTCCTACCCCATGTGCTACATACCACAGGGTCCTGATTTCACCTTCCCAACTATCTCATTGTGACCATTCCTTCACCAGGTGTGTAAGGGGCTTGGGACCTCTAATAAATGGCTCAGTTCAGGCTCACTGAGTCCTGGTCTATGGCTCTGCCGAGGCTGATTCAATTTCTTCCTCCTACTTTTTTTCTTCCCACCCACGGCCTCCAGCACTCTCAGACCTGTGAATCGCGGTGGAGACACTCTGAGGCGGCCCTGGCATGGACAAGGTGGGAACATGATGTCAGTGCCTCTGGGACTCAGGTAGGAGTGGCATCTCTTGAGCAGCAGGTGCAGGACATATGTACACATACATGCATATGAGTAATAGATGGTAAAATGTCTATCATGTATCACTTTGTACATCCGTATGTGTCTTCTTTCTACCATTCACCTTCCATCACCCATTGCTGATCCATCTGTCTACAGTCTCTCCCTGTCATCCATCCATGGTCATTCTCTCTTTCTGTCTGTCCATGTGTCTGTCTACCTGCCGACCTGCCTGTCTGTCTCTTTATCGTCCACAGCTGGACGCTGTTTGTGGAGCAGTTTGTTGGAAGCTCTGTGGAGATCTAGGGGGTTCCAAGGTCCACTCATGGACTGAGCCATGGGGTGTTACCTGACTTGACCACCATGCTGGTCTCCAGCACTCCTGTGGCCTGGGAAAGTATCAGCTCAGACACACAGGACTAGGATTCAGACTCGGGTAGGAATCAGACTGATGCTTTCTGAGAGAGGCATCTCAGGTGATGGAGATGTGGCCACTGACACTGTCCATCCAGATCTTGGGGTGGACGGCAGGGACATCCAGGGTTCAGGGCCCCGGATCTCTGAAGCCTGCTGTAAGCTAGTGTCGTGGGTCTTCACTTTCACCTGAAACGCAGATGGTTTTGAAACCATCTCGAAGACATGTCTGGACCAGGGTGTTCTTTTGTGAGGTGGCTCTGGTCACAGCCCTGAGCTCCAGGTGTCCTACCCCATGCCTCCCTACTAGGACCCCACCCCTGCTAGCCACCTGGTCAGGTCACTTCAGGCAGAGATGCGGGCAGTGGAATCTGGCTCCTACACTGACCAGCTAGGATGTGGTGAACAGTGCTGCCCATGTGGGAAGGTGGCTGTGGGATCCTCCGTAAAGGTGGGTTAGCAGGGGCCGGGCTAGCAGGGGCCGGACTAGCAGGAGCCGGGCTAGCATGAGGACAGCATGAAGTGACAGAATGAACTCCCCTAAGGTGGTGTCTGGATGACACCACTGCCGCATGACTAGACCTCTGCTCCCTGGTTCCTCTCCTGCCCTTGTCCTTGGCCCAGTTGCCTGGTCTGCTCTGTCTGCTCGGGGCTGCTGCTTATAGCACTGAAGGATTTGGGGGAGCTAGCATTTCCCATGTTGGTCACCTCCCTGCTCCCCACAAGCATCTGTAGCCCTGTACCAAGACCTCAGCCCCCTCTGCCCTTGTTACCCCTACTCCTTCCCTCTTAGTCGCCTGGTGTTTCAGCCTTACTTGCAGGCTTGGTTGGGGTTTTCTGCCCTTTGGGTTCGTCTTCCCATATCCCACTGTGCATGAGGTCACCTGGTCGTGTCTTCTTCCCCCTGGCATTTCTCTTGCATTGCCCTCGTCAGCCCATCCATGCTGTGCAGGTGCTGGGACCCACCTTCTTCATGGCTGAGTAGTACTCCTCCACACACACAACATGTCTGTGTGTGGCATCAACTTGATGGCTCTGCCTTTGCCCCCCCACCCCCGCCCACTCGGGGTTATCCCTCATCACCAGCGGCCTCTTCAGCCTGAGGGACACTGCTTCGGCCTCATGGCTCCCGGCTTCTCACACTGGGAAGGACCATTCTACTCTTCAGCTGTGGCTTTCAAAGCTGATGTGACTTTGGCTTACGACATCGTGTGTGTTTCAGGGGCTTCCTGCTTTTCACCAGAAGCTTCACATCCACCCTTTGCCGTGCATGTCACCCAACTTAACTGCCTCTGACCTTGTTCAGTCGGTTGCTCAGTTTCTTGCTTCAGGCTCATGACCACCTCCTAGCAGGCCCTTTGGCAGCATCTTCTAGGTGATGACCTTTGGGAGTCGCTGGGCGACAGTTAAAGCTGAATTGGCCCACCATAAGATCACATCTTGAGGAGTTCCCTCCGGAGCACTTTTCTTAATGGCCCACCTGCACCAGCTCACCTGAGACTTACAGAGACACAGACCTCAAAGTCCCTCCAGCTTGACTGTCATCTTGGGGGTGGACTCGAGGAGCCGCCGCACAGTACCCCTCAGCCCTGGTCCAGCTTCCAGCCTTCTCAGCTGTGGTGACAACGGTAGTGACACCATGGTGACTGCTGCTGGGTGTCCAGGGCTGTGCTGCATCTTTCTATGTGTTTTTCATCCTTTGAATGAGTGTGTATGCCTTTTACTCCTGTTTCCCCTGGAGCCATGTGGTGACCACTGACCGAACATTGGGCTGTGCTGTCTACAGCACAGCTACCTCTGGGCCTGGGGCTTGAACTGGCTCCTTAGCTGTGAGTGTCCAGCCAGAATGCCTGTTGCTGCCCGCTGGACCCCCACAGCTTGGGTCCTGGCTCAGGTTCCTGTGTCAGTTGCCCGCGGGATGCTTCTGGCTGGCACCCTTCCTCCTGGTCCTCTGCCCTCAGGCCACCCTGTGAGCCAAGGCACTTGGGGAGGACAGCTGACCCTGGCAGGGAGAGTGTGTGAGGGCTCTCCTGCATATGTCTGTGACTCTCGAGGTTTGTCCAGGCCTGTGCTCAGCACATGCCCCAAACCTCCCTTGTCACCTGCCCCACAGCAGCTCTGCTCTTCTGAGTCTGCCCAACCTGGAGACAAGGCCTCTTCCTTGACAATTTCCAAGGGAGGCTTGGACGGCCAGGTGCATGAGTGTGTGTGCACAGGCACACATATGTGCATGTGTGCACACATGTGTGCATATGTATACACACATGTGTTGGGTGTAAAAACTTTATGAAGTTGGCATGATGAAGAGGATCACAAAGAATGAAATTAAAATTAGATTTTAGGTTTCCTCTTGCAAAAAGAATTCCTTTTACTGCCAGGAGTTTCTCAATAATAAATTTTCAATAAATTTGTCATGTTACTTATGTTCCTGAGTATATTCTCAGCTGCATTGCCCCCTCCTCCCCTCATCCTCACCAGGGTGCCTGTCGCTGTAGCAGGACGGGGTTAGTGATAGGCTGTGAGCAATGGCCATGGGAGCTCCATTTTAAAGGTGTTTTGATAATTTTCTTGGCAATATTTTTTAGGTTTATTTTTTGAATTTCAGTTTTTGTTCTATATCATTGGTTAAATATTAGTTTTATTGGAATTTTAAATTTTATTTTGTTGTGGATTGAATTTGTAAAGATTTTAACTTTGGATTGTCACTAATACATATACAACTGTTTTCAACATATGGATCTATTATACTGTGGACCTTGAAAATCCACAATTTTTTAGTTTCTTGTATTTTTCATGGTGTTGTCTACACTTAGGAAGATAATCTGCTAAAAGGCTTATATTTCTTTTCTAATTTGTCCTTTCTTTTCTTTCTTTCTTTCTTTCTTTCTTTCTTTCTTTCTTTCTTTCTTTCTTTCTTTCTTTCTTTCTTTCTTTCTTTCTTTCTTTCTTTCTTTCTTTTTTTTTTGTCTTACTGCACTTGCTGGGATTGATTAGTACGATACTGAATTAAAATGTGGGGAACACAAAGTCCATATTCTCATACTCATCTAAAATTACTCATTATAATATATTATAATGAGTAATATAATTACTCATTATATGTAGTGTGAGCTACAGGATTTTTAAGGATGGATGCTCCTCATTTGGTGGAGAAAGCCAATCTCCATTCTTGGTTTGCTTGATTTTCAGTGTGAACAAGGATCATATCTGATTGGCATCAGCGTACTAATATTTTGGTAAGGTGATCTGTGTCCATTTTAGCCAAAGATGTTGGGTTGTTGTTTTCCTTTGTGAGGTCTTTGTCAGAATAATAATGCTCTAATACAGTGAATTAGAACTTCTCTCTCCTTTTATCTTTGGGATGATTCTATGTTGGACTGGTGCTATTTCTTCCTAAAATATTTGATGGAGTTCCTCTGTGAAACCATTTCAACCGCTGCCTTCTTTAAAAGTGGGTTTTTTTAAGTTACTAATCAAGTTTCTAATCAAGTTTCTTTTCCTGCTAAAGGGCTCTTCAGAATTTCCCGCTATTCTGAAGGGAGCCTAAGTAACATGTCTATCAGCGAACATCACTGACATTAGTCTTCAAGGGCACTCTTTTATTTTACACCTGTTTATTTGGACAAAACAGTTAATAATACTTTTATAAATAGTCTGATTTTGCTAAAGCCAGTAGTGATGCCTTTCTCACTCCTGACTCCACTAGTTTGAAATGTCTCTTTCTGCTTTGGTCAGTCTAGCTAAACATTTATTCATTTTATTGGTATTTTTAAAATCTAGCTTTAGTTTGATTGATTTTCCTCTATTAATTGCTTTTAGCATTCTTCCAGTTTCTAGTCTCGTCTTCATCATTCCCTTCCTCTTAGCTAATGTGGGTTAATTTGATCTTCTCTCTTTCTGATTTTTTATCTTCTTAGGGTGAGAGCTGTGCTAACTGATCTGAAGTCTTTTCCAGCAAGGTTTTTGCATGCTGTTGGGATTTCTCCAGGTGTCTCCTTGAATCCATCTAACCCATTTAGGTATGTGTTTCCTTTTGATCTGTTCAGTCTAAAATAGCTTTATATTTTCCTGAGGAATCCTCCTGGGACCCTCAGGTGATTTAAAAGTGTTATTTATACATATTTGGAATTTTCCTAGACTTCTTTGAGAATGATTTTTAATTAAATTCTACTTTGGTCAGTAATCTTCTGTATGCTCTTGATGCTGTAGAATCACGGGACACAGAGTCCCTGGCTGAGTCGGGGAATAGTGGGGACCACGGAGGGGTCCCCCCTGCTCTGGTTGGGGGAAGAGGCCATACATGTGGGTCAGGTCATGCTACAGGGTGGCTATGGGTTAAGTGGGTTACCAAGTGTTTGACCTTCCCATCATTAGCCTCTGTGACTCACACCTGGGGGTTACCCCAACCCAGGACAATGCACACCTGGCCCGTGGGTGTGGGTGTGCGTGTGCATGAGGGGGCTCACCTGGGTAGGGGGGATTAAGGGTGGCATCACCCTGGTGGGGAGGGCACAGAAAAGGCCAGAGAGGGAGCTGGAAAAGACACATGAAAATTCCTGGGGGCTGGGGGGGGTCACCTGACTCCCTCTCCCCCTCCGCCTAGTGCCTGTGACCTGCTGGGACCCAAGAGGGGTGGAGCAAGTTGGACACCTGCACTGCACCCAACCCAGATGGCTGTGGACAGGGCACTCTCCATTCTCCCCACCTTGCCTGAGTCCAGGCCCTGGGCCGAGCCTCCTCAAAATGTGGTCACTGGCCTCTGTGGGCTCCATGTGGCTCTGGAGGTGCCTCAAAGCAGCCCTTCCTGGGGTTGCTGCCACCCCAACAGCACCGAGGACCCCAGGTATGGTCTGCTCTTGAGAGGATCATAGTGGATAGGTAGCAAGGGCCACAGTCTACGGGCCTGGATGCTGCATGCTGGAAGGCTACTGAGGTAGGAGCCAGGGAGGACAGGGCAGGGCAGGGCAGACCCCAGGGTCCTGGGTGCCCAACAGGTGGAGGCTGAGCTCCCTCCCTGACCGGAAGCTTGTCTTCTGGAGTTTCTGGCTTTGATGTGTGTTGGGGGCGAGGCCACTCTGCTTGCTTCGGGTCCCCTCACAGCCCCTGGTTGAGGATTCAGCTTTGGTGCTCAGGAGGCATCTGGACCTGCAGACTCCACACCGGGGCCCGGGCAGGCCCAGTGGACCCCATCCCTGCTTCTGTGGTGAGCGAGGCCTGGGGGAAGGCCCTAGCTCAGAGCAATTTCCCACCAGGCCAGCCCCTCCTCCCTACCATGGCTGCTGCTGCCTGCCACAGACCGCCCAATGAGGGGATATGCAGCACATGTGCGAGGATAGGGCCAAGGGTCATCTGGCCTTCCTCCTCCACTGCCACCCTTCTTCCCAGGGCTGACCAGTCTCCAGCTTGCGTACCCCTCCCTAGCCAGGCCCAATGGCCAGTGGCCCCAGAGAGGCCCTGAGTTCTCCTGCCCGGGTTGGAGCGCACCTGACTTGTGGGGTCTAGCCAGCTGCTCTATGGCTCTGAGGATTCAGGTACCTCAGTTGGGGCTCTCCGGGCTATGGGAGGTAGGGGGTGCATGATCGGCAGCAGAGGTGGAGAGGCTTTGATGTCCTGGGTCATTTTCTTTCCAGAAGTCTGTGTGTGGTTCTGATTTGCTTAGAGCTTCAGAACTGGGAGGAAAACCAGTTGCCCCCCTCACAACATGGGGCCAGGACACCTCATGATGCCTGAGACCAAGCCCTGGTTTGATTTCTCTCCTGTGAAAGGCCGGGGACTGGTGAGGCCCCTGACCTCTGACCTCAGGGAGTGCATTGAGGTCCAGGAGGCTGGGAGACATGGCCAGTGGACAGCAGAGACCAAGGGCTCAGGCCTGAGAGGGGCAGTGAGTGTTGGCCAAGCCTCACCTCTCAGGGTGTGTGGAGGTGGGAGGTGTGCTTAAAACCCAGCTGCAGAGGCAGAACTCCCATTCTCATGGCTGGTCTCAGGAGGTGAACAACTGAGTTCCCTTGGGTGTGGGGGGCCAAGCTGAGACCCTCTGGCAGGGCATCCAGGGGTTGGAGAGGAGCCGGGACTGGGTTGAGTGCGGGTGGAATCTGTGTCCCCTGAGGACATCATGGCCAGACGGTAATCCTCCTCAAAGTGCCCAACCTGGCCGGCTTGTCCCCCACTGGGGACCAGTCCTGCCCTGGTCTTGGCTTGATGTCTGACCACAGAGAGCCAGGTGGGTGGATCAGCCCAGTCAGTGCACAGCAGGTATGTCCTGCAGGGAACATACACAGCAGGGCTGGGTCACAGACCACACCTGTGAGGCCCTTTCTGGGTATGGGCATGGAGAATGCTTGTGTTCTCAGCAGAGCTCAGTAGGGGAGGGGTGAGGCAGAGAGACCACCCTTCCTCAGCCTCCCATGACCACCAAGAAGACTGGATGGAGCAGAGACCCTCTGTCTCGTCCCTATCTGGGCTGGTTCAGCAGCTTTAAGAGGATGGCAGAATCTCACATCATCTTCACCATGGGAGCTTTAAAACTGAGCAGTGGCCTGGTCTGCAGGGAGACCCCACATGCACCCCATCCCTGGGGTGAGGCCACCCCTTTATTCCACCCCCCTCAGGAGAGCCTGTCCATGCATAAACACCATGGACCAGGGTCACCCATCTTGGGGAGAACTGCCCCCACTAATGCTAGTTGTGGAGGCTTATCGTGGGATGGGTGGAGAGACCTGGTCCCTCCTTGCCTGGCAGCAGTGCTGGAAGAGTAGGAGAGTCTGGCCCTGAACTCGGAGCTTGAAGGTCAGGAGTCTTTGGTCTGTGTGTGCTGTGAAACCTGTGACTGGGCTCCCCCAGCAGGAGCCAGGTGTGGCGTGAGTGTCCCAGGAGCCCAGGTGCCCAGATGTCATTGGGTCTCCAGGACAAGGTGTGGCTGGCAGCAGGCACAGGTGAGTGGATAGAGCAGAGACTGCAGGAGCAGTGCCTGACAGGAGCAGGGTCCAGGGCTGAGGGGGACTCACTGCCGGGGTTCATCTGTGCTGGTGAGCAGGGATGCAGGTTCATGTGCCTGCCAGGTGGCCTTGGGGACACTGTCAAATGGCCTTGGCACTTGACCCTCACATGCCAGGCTTGAGGTTCCTGGCCCCAACTCAGACCAGCTGACATGGCATTCCAGCTCCCTCTCTGACCAATTATCCATGGGCCCGGCCCTGCAACTGGCCCTATCTACTGACCTCTCCTTTAATTAAGCTTCCAACTGTTACAGCACAACAGTCCTACCTGTGATCTTGTCACCTACATATTTCCAGATGTTATGTTGATAGTAGACACTCTGAAGTACCGGTTCTGATAATCTGTATCTGGAAATTACAGTCTTCAGTAGACCTACCAGACATCAGCTCACTGAGGGGGACTTGTCTCAGCAGACAGCACCACCCATCAGCTCGTCACATCCAGTTCCCACTACCCCTGGGGGCTGGGGTCACTGCCACATGTAGTCTTTGTCCTCTGTACTTTGGATACCATCTGGGTGGGAGGAACTCTCTGCCCCCCCTTCTTAGTCCCCCAACACACGCCATGTCAGCTTTTAGTGAGTCCACATAGTGAGTACCCAGGGCCAGAACTCTGTTCCTCTGGGTTTACCCCATTTCATTTTCCTCTGCTGTGAATTCCTTGTGAGCATGGAACCATCCATTCTATCTGCCCCCTTCTGACTTATCATCATCTCACTTGGATCAACCCCCTCTGTCCTATCTATGTTGTCCTATGTGGCAGAAGTCTATCTTTTTCATGACTGAGTAATCTTCCACAGCATGTGCCCTGCATCTCCCTGACCCTCTCACCTGTCCTTGGCTCAGGCTGTCTCTTTGACTGCCATAAAGAGTGCTGCAGTGGGCAGAGGAGTGCAGACATTCCAATCAGTGAGACATTTTCTTCACGGAGAGTCCCAGAAGTGAAATTGCTGGCTCATGGGGTAGATCTATTTTCAGTATGTTGAAGAGCCCCCGCAGTATTTTCCTTTGAGACTGGGCCAGTCTGCATTTCCACCTATGGCAGATGAGGGTTACTGTTGTAGGAAGTGGGGTGAGGTAGGTGAGTGTTTCTGAGCAAGGGCCTGGGAGACACAGAGAGCAGGACCAAGGCAGGTGGCAGATGCTGTGGATAATGGACACCTCTTCCCCTCTCATCAAGTCTTGAGCCCCATCCACGCTGGATGGGAGGGCCTGGGAGATACAGAGAGCAGGACCAAGGCAGGTGGTGGATGCTGTGGATACTGGACACCCCTTCCCCTCTCACCAAGTCTTGAGCCCCATCCACGCTGATGGACATAAGGCCCCTGGAGGCCAAAGATGGACTTGCCTCATGTCACAAAGCTGGAGACTGAGACTTGTGCCGAAGCTTGACCTACCCCAGGCCGGTTGGCTTTGGCTGCACCTGGAGACTTTCCGGAAGGGAAGGGATTGGTGTCTGAAGGAGGTTGGATGGAGCCTAAGCAGTTGTCAGAGGACATGGGCTGTGTGAACAGCTGGGTATATGTGGAGGGAGGGAGGCAGTGACTGGCCGTCAGGCCCTGGGTGCTGGCTGCTCCTGCCCCTACCCCTGGTGAAATGTGTTTTGAATGGAACACATTTGGAACATGAATGGAACATGTTTCTCCAGGAACATGGCAGGATTGCTGCCCACTGGGAAGAACACGGCCTCCATGGCACCCACTTCCGGAGATTCTGGTTGTGTGTCCTGCTGAGCTGAACCTTGTCTGAGCTGCAGCAAGCTGATGGCATGGAGAGCACACATGTGGGCATGTGTGGAAACCAAGCGTGAGCGTCCTCACTACTGGCGGGAAGCTTGGACCTGCTAAGGATGAGGTGTGGCAGGTGGGCAGAGTGCAGGATGTGGGTGATGATGAAAATTCAAGGTTGGAGACACTTGAGGGAGTCACAGTGTTTGTATTTCCAGAAAGAAAACACCTGAGGATTTAGCGTGGGGGTTTCTTTTCGTTGGGTCCACTTTGCAGAGAGCAGTGTGTGTTCGGTGTCAGCTCTGACTGCCTAATTGCGCTTACTGGAGAACAACAAGCAAAACCAGGAGGAAAAGTTTCCCTGACAAAGGCAGGAAGTTGGGGGCAACGCAGTATTAATGGCTCACTTTCCCTTTGTGGTGAAGTGAAAAAGTCAAGAAAACAAGAAATCTGAGAGCGAGAACCTGCCGTAGGCATCCTCTTCCTCTGCTTGCCAGAAATGCTTTTGGTGACCTTGTCTTCACTCATGAGGCACCATCCCGTGACCAGGGTGGATGTGAGACAGGTGTGGTGATGATGTGTGTGTGTGGGGGTTGCTTAGTACCGTGGCTCGGGGACAGGAGAATCGAGAACCTGCTCTCATGGTCTTCAGTTGTGTGTTGGGGGCCTTCCCCTCAGACACCCCAACGTGCGGTCTAATAAGCTCTTGGGATGGACCTGAAACTCACCTGAGTGACAGTAGCAGATTTTGTTTTTATTTTTCCCAGCTAAACATTTCCCCCTGTTCATTTGTCTCTCCTGTTTGTGTGAAAAGCAAGTCTCTGTTCTTTGGGGTTCTTTAGGGTGTGGGGTTGAATAGCCACAGCCTCTGCGAACAGCTGGCTCTTCCATATCGTTACCAATGGAAGTGGGCAGTCTGTGGCAGGCCCTGGGCTGGGTACGTGGATGCCTGCGTTGCTATGGTGACCCTGGGCATCCGATCCAGGAGACAGTGTTAGTAATGCCGCCGCTTGAAACTTCATCAGTGCCGCGAGTTTCCCCATATTTCAGTATCACTTGGGCAAATTGAATTCCAGGCAGTTGTCAGTCCAATGTATTCCCTGTGGCTTCTCCTCTGCAGAATTGCCTCTTTATTCCACACGCTGATGATCACAGGGTAATTGAAATCCTCGGCTGTTTGTCATGCTATTTATACAGTGCTTGTCTGCAGCGGACAACCTTTGTGGGGCGCGCACCGCGGGCAGCAATTAGATCTGGAAACCAGTCTTGGTAGAACAAGTGAGTGATTGTTCTGCCCGGTCCTCCTGCTTTTGAACACGTTCTGGGATACCTTGCTTTGTGGGAGGGAGTTCAGCCAAGGTTTAACCACCAGTGACACCACCCCTCGGGGCTGAAGAAGGGGATGTGCAGCCTCTGCTGCAGGGGCATTATGCTCCACAGGTTGGGGTCCCAGTCCCCACAATCTGCCCCCTGGTCATGGTGGGCATGGATGCTCTGGCTTCTGGTGG
This sequence comes from Uropsilus gracilis, assembly GCA_004024945.1. Lineage (NCBI taxonomy): Eukaryota > Metazoa > Chordata > Mammalia > Eulipotyphla > Talpidae > Uropsilus > Uropsilus gracilis. The sequence goes on from PVHY01010041.1 coordinate 52,018, forward strand.
CCCAAGACACGGGCCAAGACATATGGCTGTGGAAACACAACACTGGGAAGGGCGGGCGGGCAGGCGGATGGGTAGCAATGCCTCTCAGGCTGTTTTGCTACCAGGAACTTCAACCCTTGACTCTTTAAAGCGAGCTACTCCATTCTCAAGCCCCCAATGCCTGGGATAGCTTTGAGGGTCACTCATTCAGTTTCTGCAAGTGGGCTCCCAGGAGCAAAATGGCCTTTCTTCCAGACCCAGAAGGGAGAGAAGGTCTATCCCCTCCTTCCTGCCATCTGCCCCCCAGCCGGAGGTGGTCTCCACTGCATCCCTGCTGATGGGGTGGGGATTATCAGGCCTGGCAACCCCGGATTTGGTGAATAAAGTAATGAAGCGGCTAGAGAAGAGCTGAGCGCTGCGGTTCCTGGATCCCAGGAGATAGCACAGACCCCCCCCACCCCATCTGGCCCACTAGGAGCCCTTCCTCCTGCAGGGACTCCTTTCCCCTCTGATCTGAGCCCTTTCCCTCCTCTCCCAAGGGGAGACCCCTCCCTTCCTGGCAATCAGACCCCAACTTTGCCCAGTGGTTCTTTGCAGGGTTCAAAGTTGCTGCAGGCTATGACCTACCTTGTCCTGTTGGAGTCCCCTGCCATCTGGTGCTGTGTCCGGAACTGGGCACCCCTCACTCTCTGCGGACCGTGGGGGGATGGTTGGGCCTGTGTCCCGTTTCCCAGTGTCATTCTGAGAAAATTCCCTGCTAAGGCCCTGCGGCTGGATGGTGCGGGGTCTGGACACCAGTGCCCAGGCCACGAGGCCACAGGTCACGGTCACAGGAGGGTGAGCTGCCCTATCCTTCCTGGCGGCCCCTAGAGCTCTGGCTGCTGCATTGTGGTCTCAAGTCTGTGAAGCCCTGGAGCCCACTGCTGACAGGGCTGCAGTGCCAGTGCCAGCCTCCCCAACTTCCTCCTACACCACCATCACCAGTGGGGTGAGGGCAGAAGGCCAGGTCCACGGGGACCAGCATGGGCACACTGTGAGCTGGGGAGCTTGGGGTGGAGAGTGGTGGTCTCTGGGCTGAGCTGGGGCTTGCGGACCTGACTCCTGGCTGGGACCTGAGCAGAGGGCCCCATGTTTCTGGACAGGGGTGTGGGATGGGCAGTGGGCTTGGGGGAGGGGCAGCAGTCATGGTGGTTAGGTAGTAGGGACTGGGCATCCTGGGTCGTCTTCTGCCACATGAGGTGCCGGTTATCTGCTGAGCTAAGCAGAGCCCAGGAGGGGTGGTTTGGGGTGCAGGGGGCAGGGTCTGCTGCATCCAGGCCTACCTGTTTGGGGCTGAGAGAGAAGTTGACATTCCCGTGGGGGAGGGACGCCGAATCAAGACTGGTCCTTTCTGGCTTCTGCCTGATGTACCTGCAAATTCCAGGGGTCCATGTGCAAGAAGGAATGCCCCAGTTTAATCAGATTTGGAGAATTAGCAAGAGATGAGATTTATTCTTCTCATTAGAAAGAGGGAGGATGGTGCTGAGACGATGTCTTTCTTTGGATGAGAACTCAAAAACCAGTGATGCAGCTCCTCGGTGTTCAGGTGTTCAGGCGTGGCCCTGCCCC
>PVHY01010042.1:0-35414 GCA_004024945.1 Uropsilus gracilis
TTTCCTCAGCCTGCCGCCAGCACGTGTCCGCTGTCTGTCAGGCCCCGTCCCTCGGCCGCCCCTCGCCCGCGACTCTCGCCACCGCCTGCCGCTCTCGGGCCGTTCGTCTCGCGGCCTCGGGCGCCGTCTCTCCGCGGCTGTGCGCGCCGCTCCCAGCAGCTCTCCCTTCCGCCCAGCCTCGTCCCGCTCTCCTCCCGTCTCCCGCCGGCGCGCCGCGTCTGCGGCTCTGCCCCGGCCGGCGCGCGCGCCCGTCTCTCCCCGTCGCGCTCGTGTCCCCGAGTCTAGCTGTCGGCGCACCTGCTCGGCGTCACGCGCCCGCGCGTGTCTCTGCCCGTCCCCGCGTGCCCCGGCCCTGCGGCTCCGCGCCTGCCTCCTGCCCCGGGCGCTGTGCCCGCGCCGACCGCTCCCTCGCGGGGACGCGGCCTCCCCGCGCCTCTCCTCTCCGCGCTGCGCCCGGGCTCCCGGCGCGCTCACTTCTCCGCGTGCCGCCTCTCCGGGGGTCTCCGAGGAGCGCGGCTCGCCCGGGGTGGCCCAGCGGCCGCATGCAGCCGGGCAGTGTCTCCGGGTCGCGCTCTCTCCCCGGGACGCCGCGCCACACTTTGTGCGCGCGTGGCGTGTCCGTGTCGCCGGCGCTTCCGACGACCCCTCACCTCGGCGGCCCTCGGGCGCTCTGGCTCTGAGGACTTTATTTCGCCATGGAAACCGGCTGCCGCCGCGGCCGCCGCGGGCTCCGGCGCAGACACCTGCCCGCGTCTCAGCAGCCCAGGCTCCGCGGGGGGCGCGGGGGTCCCCTCCCTCAGCTCCCCGCCGTCGCTCTGCGGCCCACCCGCGACCGTCGGCGGCGGGCAGGGGCCGGGCCGGGGCTCGAGCCGGCGAGCGGCGAGGGCGCCGGGCGGCGGAGTCTGCGAGGGCGCCCGAGGCGCCGAGCGAGGGGGGCGAGGGAAGCAGCGGGAGGCAGAGACCCCGGGCGAGGCGGCGGGGGCACAAGGGCAGACGCGGGGCCAGAATGAGGGCCGGGCCGAGAAAGGGGTGAGCGGCGCAGGGGCCGACGCTACCCAGGGGGCGCGAGGGAGCACGAGCGGCAGCCGGCGCGAGAGAGTTGGGGCGAGATGGAGACGCTCCACATGGAGACGGCGAGCGGCCGGGACTCGGGAAAGAGCGGGGCGCAGAGAGGACGCGGGGGGGAGGGCGCGGAGTACCGGGCGCCAAGTGCGCCGAACGTCCGGGCGGGAGGGCGAGGGCAGCGGCGAGCTAGGGGGCGCGGGCGGCGCTGCGCGGGCGAGACCGGAGCCGTCGAGCCGGGGCGCGCGGGGCGTCCGGGTGCCCGTCCGCCGGCGGGCAGGGCGCGGGGCCGCTTACCTGTTGCTGCGGGCAGCGTCGCGCGGCGGGAGCTGCGAGCGGGTCCCTCGGGACGGGCGGCGCGCGTCCGGGCGGTGGCCGCAGGCGGGCGCGGGCGGCGGGGAGCTGGCCGCGGGCGGCCGTGCGGCGGGCGGCGGGAGCGGCGGCGGGAGCAGCGGCGGGAGTCTGGCGCCTGTGCCCGCACGTCCGGCCGGCGCGCCGCGCTGCGAGCTCTGAGCGCCGGCGGGGGCGCGCGGCGTCTTAAGGCGGCGCGGGGCCCTCACCTGGTGGCGCCCCCTCCCCTCGGCCCCCGCCCGCGCCGGTGACGCACGAGGCGGCGGGCGCCCGGAGCAGCGGGGCCGGCGGGCGGGGGCCCCTGCGAGCCACCCCGCTCGGGTTCCTCACCGCGCCGCCCCGCCCGGCGGCTGGAGCTGGCTGAGACCAACCAGGCGGGGGCCGACCAGCCGGGCCGAACTGCGCTCCCAGCCCGGGGCCCTCGGAACCCCCGGCTGCTGGGCGGGTCTCGCCGCAGAGCTGCGCGGGTCTTCCGCACCGGAGGGACCCTGGAGTCCGGGCCCTGACCTGGGAAGACCCCACCGCCTCACCCCCCACCCTGCCCAAGTCTCAGCCGCCGCTGGGTCCGACAGCGGAATCGTGACTTTGATGTTCCCGATCTTCCCCAGTTTTCTCTAGCTCCTGGCAAGAGCTGAACAGCGGATGCGTTGCCTGTAGGCTCGGGAGCGTTTCATCCAAGCCAAGCGGCTTAATTATCCTCTGTATGATTTGATTGAAGTCTCTCTCTCTCTCTCTCTCTCTCTCTCTCTCTCTGTTAAGCTGTCACACAGAGAATATCGCCGATTCCTTAACCCAGCGCTGCCAGATAAGTACTGCTGTGATCTTCATTCTATAGAAAGAAGTAGAAACCAAGACAAGAGATCACCCCACTTGTCCAAGTAAACGCTACACCTGCTTTATTCACCAAGACACCAATCTCCCCCGAACATAGTGGGCAGCTTTCGCCTGGCCAGACACAGGCACCCCCTTCCTCCAGAGGATACTTTCTGGCCTGGGGGGGGGGTGCTCCTGACCAGGGGTCATTTGCAGCTGGTTTCCCAGGGGTGAGGAAGCGTTTTTCTCCAAGGCAGGACAGAAGTGCACAGCAAGTTCTGCGTGGAGGAGGTGCCCCAGCAAAGACAGCGCTGCAGGGGAGAGCTGGGTGCCAAGGGAGACTGCAGCAGGGTGAGCGCCCGAAGGTGAGCTGGGGAGATGGGGTAGGGGCAGATCCTGGTGGATGGTGAATGCGTTCGGGGACTTTGGACTTTATCCTCAGATCCCTGGAGGGCCGTGGAGGATGTGTCTTATTAGAAACATTTTCAAACAGAAATGTCTTAAGATTAATCACACAAACCCCTGACTTTCCTCCACCCAATCTTAACAGCAATAAAGAGTTGCCATGACCGCTCACTGAGGTTTTTATGCAAGGCAACGTGGCCTGTCGATACCCAGGACCGGGGCAGGGGTGGGTGAGGCATTGGAGAAAGAGTGCCAAGGAGGCTGTGTCAGTAGGCAAAGAGGGTCAGAAAGGGCTGAGCAGAGATGTGCAGACAGGCAAACTTGGCAGTGGCCAGGGTAAGGGCAAGGTGGTATTGGGACAGGTCTAGAATGAAAGCAGGAGTCTGAACTGGTCGATGGCTGGATGGAATTTACTCCCCCCCCCCACTGCACTGCACCCCTCACCACCTGCATAGGGTCATAAGGCAGGTGGATAATTGGGCTCTGGGATGCAATTTGGACTTGAGTCCTGCACTGGCTGTACAACATTCGTCTTTTTTCCGTCAAGCCTGATTTTGTCTTCTCAGGGTTGAGCTGTATAAAGTTGGTCGTTTTTCCTGGAGACAGCTCCCATGATTACCACTCACAGTGATTGATTTGTAGCCCCAGCTGCCCATGGTGCCAGATCCTGGCTGGCTGCCCTGTCAAGCGGGACTTCGCACAGATTTGAGATCCCCAGATCACTTGCAGGGCAGTCAAACTTCTAGAAGGGACCAGAGACAAAGGCCAGCCCAGTCCATCCCCTGCCCCTTCCTTCTTTTCCCAGAGTCCTGACTGCTCCCTGGACCGCAGGCACCCAGCAGGGGCACAGAGAGAAACCTCTAGGCACATGTGCTGGGTGGGTGCGTTAGGAATGCAGGCTCTGGGAATCTGCAGTTGCTCCCCTGGGTGCTGAGGGAGATAATAGGGGGCAGAAGAGGTCTGAGTGTGACGTGGCCTCTGCCATTGAGACAGGTCTGCCTGCAGGAGACAGTGTGCTTTATCCTACTTAGTCTTCGAGGAAACTGCGAGTTAGAGATTAATGTAGTATTTTTAGACTCAGAGACATTCTATACCATGGGGGGGGGGCAGCAAATGCAAGCATCACCGCACTGCGAGCAATCGGCATCTTGATTTCAAGGATATGAAAATATAAGAAAAAAATGCCATGTGCTTTAGAATCAGTGTGTGACTGTGCCATGCTTGTACCCACAGAGAGGTTAAGTTCCTTACCCGAGGTCACACAGCAAGTAAGCATCAGAACTCAAAGAAGAACCGATTCCATCTGACTCCAAAGCAGGGACATTTCGTAGGCTGCTTCTTGGAAGGGGCAGGAGGTAGGATGGAAAGGCTCCCGGATACCCCGTCCAGAGCAAATTTTTGAATCCATGTGCATTGTTAGAAATGTGGGAAGAAAAATGCAGTTGCCGTGATAATGGCTTTTTTCTTGGTGGGGTGTGTGTTCCCATAGGTGGTGAAGTGACTGAATTAGTCGATCTAAATTCTAAGTCACACTCTTTCCTGCTTAACAAGTTCATAATAATTCAATGGGGAAAAATATATGGTTTTGTTCTGAAGTGCCTGCCCATGGGAGTGTTTTAAATTTTTTCACTGCTACGACTACTCAGATATTCACTTTAGACCAACTCTAGAGGTTGTGTTTGCAAAACTGAAACAAAATTAAGTACCATCTGGGTTTAAGCTAATAGAGTCCTCTCTGTGAGCTTGGGTAGAACAGATCTGGATTTCAGAGCCAAGTCTATCAAAAATAAAATGACTTGGAGGAGAAGATCTACAGAGAATAACCAGATAGGTTAAAAATGAAAAGCACAAGACCTGATTTTTAGTCCAATTTCTCTGGCTAACTTGCTTTATGGCCTTGGGAGGGTCCCCTCCCCTCTCTGATCTCACCTCTGTCAATCCACCAAGTGAGGCAGGGGGAGTGTTTGTTAGGTAACTTAAAGTCTGAAAGTTGGACTTCAGCTTCTGGTTACGAAAGGAAGGGACTGGATTTACCCTTCCACCTTAACAAACTAAAATGTGGACAGAAAAGGAATTAATGGTTGCTGCACATTAGCAAATGGAAAAATAGAGTGGTGAACCTTGAGAAAAGGGAAATAAATGAAGTAAACCCTAAAGGTGCTCCGTTTAGGTACCTAGAGAGTTTCCAGGCTGAGAATAGTGTTAACTGAAAAAAAAATCTCAAGGATCGTTAGACAAAGATTTTATTAGAAAATCAAAGTGAAGATTCAAACCCTGAAAGCAGTCCAGTAGATTTTACTCCGGGAGAGCTAGTTCCAATAGTAGAAGTTTGAATTTAGTTTTTATAGGTAAGGATAGTGAGTCACTGACATCAAGAATACAATTTTTCTTCATGTGGCTTCTAGTTCTAAGTCATCCTGACCCAAAGATCTGTTGATGCTAGAGGAAGGCACTGTGATAAGATTGCTTTTATCCTTGCTAAAGAATACAATGTAGAGATGCAAAGGTTGGGCACCCAGTTCTTAAATCTTTTCTGAAAAGACTGACTTTTCCTCGGGCAGCAGATTCCTGCACACAGGACGGAGACTCTGAAGGTGGCTTTGCTCTGTCGCCTGTTACAACAAGGGCTGGGTCCCCAGAAAATTTTACAGTATGCCATTACAGGGTGAGTCTAGATGTCTGTTTTAATTGAGGAGGAAGAGTTCAGATTTCAGGGAGATGAGGTTGCCTAGAAAGTGCAAGGTAATGTACCAGAGAGGAGCTTCAGAGAGAGAGAGAGAGAGAGAGAGAGAGAGAGAGAGAGAGTGTTCTGGAGATCTGTAAATGACAGACCACAAATCTTTGAATACTGATCAGCACTTGTATGTGAGGAAACTCTCCAAGGCTGGGGAAAGAATGATTCAAGAATAGGTGGGGTGCTTTCTAGAGCTCACACAGGGCTGGGAATAGCTAAGTTTTCCAATAGGCAGAGAGAAGTTTCATAATACACTTGGTGTTAGACTGAATACTCAGAAGAGGTTTGGCTCGTGCAGCCAAATTAGCCTTCCTCTAAAGTTCATTCTGGTCTCACAAAGCTTAAAATCAAGCTTCGAAAGGATCACACTGTTTCTAAGTGTCTTTACTGCAATTCAGAGCAAGTATCAAAAATAATTAAAGGAGCATAAAAATATTTTGCACCCAAAAAGATTAAATATGCAAAACGTGAAATCCAATAACACATTACAAGGCACGTATAGCAGGAAACTATGACCCATAATGACAAGGAGAAAGGCTTACATAGAAACAGACACAGATCATAGATTTGGAAGAACAGGTTATTAAAATGTCTTTAATAAACATATGCTTTTTATAGTGAAGAAGGTAAATGAAAGCATGGACATGTTGAAGGAGAGACATAGACTACAGAAAACAGACACAAATTTTACTCGTAAAGGTAAAGAATATAGCTGAGAAAAAATGCCTAGGATGATTGCATTAGTACATTAGACACTGCAGAAGAAAAGTTTAGTAAACTTGAACGCGTAGTAAAAGGAACTGTCCAAAATAAAACAGAAAGACAAGATAGAAAAAATGAGCATAGCAATTGTGGGATGATTTGAAATGACCTAATGTATGTGCAATTTGAGTCCTTGAAAGAGTTAAGGAGACAGAAATATAATTTCAAGAAATAATAGCTAAAAATTCCAAATGTAACAAATTACTAACCACAAATTCAAGAACCTTAACAAAGGTCAAGCACAAAAAAACATGAAAATCATACCAAGGCACATCATAATACCTACCATTTCCCCATAAATCCTCTCCACTTAGTAAAGATTTGGAGAAACCATAGCTTTCATACACTGCTTTTAAAATGTAAAATAGAAAAATCATATTGGAAACCAATTTTGTTGGTTAAAAAATTGTTAAACAAATGGTAGTTCCATTTTCATTAATTTGAGGGTCCTCCACACAGCTTCCCATAGTGATTGGACTAGTTTACATTCCCGCCCTCAGTGTAAGAGTGTTCCTTTCTCTCCACATCCTCGCCAGCACTTGCTGATGCCCGTTCTTTGGATGTGGGCCATTCTCACTGGTGTAAGGTGGTATCTCAGTGTGGTTTTGATTTGCATTTCCCTGATTGCTAGTGACATTGAGCAATTTTTCATGTGCATTTGACCCAGCCATTGCTCTCTTGGGAATCTACCCAAAAGAGGCCTCAATGTGGGTACAAAGGGACACCTGTGCTCGGATGTTTACTGCAGCACTATTTATAGTTACAGGGACATGGAAGCAACCCAAATGCCCCAAAACAGATGACTGGATGGGAAAAATGTGGTCTATATACACAATGGAATATTACTCATCAATTAAAAATGACAAATTGGATGATTTTATGACAACATGAATGTACTTAGAAGAAATCATATTAGCAGAAACAAGTCAGAAAGAAAAAGACAGAAATCAAATGGTTTCACTAATATATGGGATATAGTGAAAAAATAAACAAAAGCCTTGAGGAAAAGTCAAAACAAACTGAGCACCAAACTGAAGCACACAACTTTGGGCAGGAGGGAAAGGAGGGGAATGGTGGGGAAAGTGGGGGGGGGGTAAATCCCTGGGATTACAATGATGTGATGTTTATATATAAATAAATTAGAAAAAAAAATTAAAAAATTGTTAAACATACACTTATCATGTTCTAACCTTTCTATTCTTAAAGGAGATGAAAACATTCATTTATGTGAAGATACGTATATGTTTAAAGCACTTGTAATATATTAAAAACTGGAAATAAGTATATCGACAGGTGAATGATGTTTCACATTCACAAACACGCTGCAATATCATTCAGCTAAAAAGGAGAACAAATTATTGACATACATGACAATGTGGATTAATCTGAAATAATGCTGAGTGAAAGAAATCACACAAAAATACAGTACACACCTATTTCAAAACTCATCAAATTGTACTCTTCAAATATGTGCTATTACAATATAATTAAACTTTAAATAAAAGAATTTCTGAAAAAAGTCACAGCCAATGATTTGTGTATCCAGCACTAGTCTTTTCCTGAGATACCCTCCAGTCTCCCTATAGTTCTCTCCTGGCTCTCATCAGTCCAGCCTTGTAGTCTAGTAATCAGTATACTTGCTCCATCTGCCTTCTATAATGGGAACACAATACCAGCTCTTCCCTAATGCAGAATTACATTTACCCCTTCGTTTACTGAGCTTTTATATAATACCTTGCACTTGACCTCTCTCAATGGTGTTATGACCTCTCTCATAATGTGAATTTTATGAGATAGCTGCTCTCAGCCTCATATTATAGATGGGGGAGCAAAGGTCTAGAAAGGAGCCACAGCGCACTCAGTATCACATAAGAACTGGAAGGGTTAGAATTTGACTTCAGCACTGACTCTGACTTTTCCTGGATGCTCAGACACACTGGTTTGCTTTCCTGATTGTGCAGAATTTCTTTTAATATATAGGTTCCCTCCTGCTGTCTGAAAGACCATTTCTATGAAACCTTTTGTAAGCAAGATGGTATAGAACACAGAGATGATTATTAATTCATATGGGAAACCTTTTAAGAATTTTCAGACCCCCAAATTACCCACCAAATCATGTCAATTACTCATAAAACCAAAACCCACACGCACATAGAGTAAAAGCAGGAACGTATGATAAGGACACCCTGTGTATAGTACTTCCTGGGGAACTTGGCAGGGTGGCTCTCACAGATTAGGATGCGTGCTGCCTCTGGATTGGCTGCTGCAAAACAAACCCTGAAAGCAATTTTTTTTTCTTTTGTAGTAAAGGTGGGAATCCTCTTTCGATTTTTTTCAGTTAGCGAAAACAGGCATGGATATCGGTTTTCCCTAAAAATCAAAAGACATAGCAAGCACTTTTGCAGAGTGGAGGATACCTGTATTGATGATATGCTAGTACCCAGCTTATCTCATTTTCCAACCATCTTGTGAGGTGGGTCTTGTTAATCTTCCCGGTTTTGTAGATATTCTCATCTGGAACCAAGGCTTCCAGGGAAGCTAAATCATTTGTTTAAATCACGTGAGTAGCGCGTGGATACCTTCATTGTCTGCTCTGGAACCGCTTCTCTGACCACCACGCCAACGGCAGAAAGACTGAATTCCCTCGTCTTTGGAACCACACTTACTCATCTTGCGTCAGCTTGCCTACAGGTTCAAGAGTTTTACAACATCGCTCTGATGTGTGTCAGGAACACTAGAAGGTTCTAGCCCATTCTATAGCATGTGTTATTTGCCTGTAGAGTTCGGGCAGTTAGAAGCTAACATAGTGCTTATTAGTATTAAGTATTCAAAGCACCAAACTCTTTAAACCTCCCATGGCCCTGTAATAGATCTCAGGATCTGGGTAGTTTTCAAAGGCATTTAATTCGTATTCTGCATAGAGTCGAGATGCTCGGAAGTTTGATTTCATAAAGCAGTGCAAACACTGAAGTTGAGAATCAAAAGAGCTGTGAACTGACCACAGAGAGGTGATTCATCAGTGTGCTCAGGCGCCTTCCGTGAACCTTGCTGCTTGTTGGCTGTATAGAAAGTTGTCAAAATAGCTCAAAATAGAACCGAAAGAAAATAGGATTATGCTTCTGCATTTAGGAATATTTCTGCCATGTTGAGGTATAAGCGTTAGGGGAGGGGTCTGGGCAGGTATCAACCTCTTTAAACCATATCACTTTTTGAATTTTTTCTTTTTGCCCGAAGGAATACAAATGGAGACTTTTTTCTAGAAGTTATTTGTGTGAAATTCTTCACAGAGCATTATGTTAAATGTAGTACCTGAACACAGTCTGTACCAGTTAGTGAGAAGTCATTATTATGTTTTTCGGATTTTTGTAAGACATCATTAAAAATTAAGTTATGTAAGGCTGGGCATGGCGGCGCGTGCCCTAACCGGCAGCCTAGGAAGTTGCGGCGAGGACCAGGGATTGCGGTTCGAGTCCCGCCAGGGGCACATAGCGAGACCTAGTTCCAAAAAAATAGCTGGGTGTGGTGGCGAATGCCTGTAATCCCAGCTACTTGGGAAGCTGAGGCTGGGGATCGCTTGAGTCTGTGGTATCCTGGGCAATGAGAGCCTGCTGTTCCAAGGGCAAAAATAGTGAGACCTAGTCTCAAAAAAAAAAAAATTAAGTTATGTAAACCTAAAGTTAAATGAATTCAAAACACAGATAATAAACACTCCAAACCATCACTTTCTGAGTATTTTATCACTTTTTACTGTTATTACTTGAGGTTATCTACATCGATTGGATCTGAGTGGTGCAAAGACCTCATCATGGTGTTCTGCTACCCATCTTCCCAACTCTGCATTCACTGCATCACAATGGTCCCTTGAAATCTTCCAGGATATATTTTCCCCATGGAAATCATCAAGTGTTGCAAATCAGAAGTTTTTGCCTGAGAGTCAGTTATTAAATATTTACCACCTCATCGCTGTCTGTAGAACTTTTCATTTTCATATATCTTTACCGAGATAAAATTCACAGGCCATACACCTACCTAAAATGTACAATTCTACTGATTTATTTTTTGAGACTACATCTAGCTGTGTTGCCCAGGGTAGTCTCGATCCCACGGACTCAAGTGGTCCTCAGCCTCAGCCTCCCAGGTAGCTGGGACGCAGGTGCCTGCCACCGCAACTGACTGCTTTTTTGAGACCAGGTCTTGCTATGTTGCCTGGGGTAGTCTCAAACCCGTGAACGCAAGCAGTCCCTGGTCTCTTGCCTCCCAGTGCTGGGTGGGTGTGCACCACCACACCCAGCCATTCCACTGATTTTAATAGATTCCCGGATATTCTCACAGTCAGTTTTAGAATATTTTCATGTCATAAAGAAACCCTAGATGGACCCTTTAACTATGAGCCTCTTATTCCTCAATCTCTATACCCTCCAGTCTTAGACAAGCATATAGGTGTTACATGAAATTTGTATTTCATATACATGGTCTCATACAATCTGTGGTCTTTGATCATTACTCCTCTCACCTAACATAGTGTTTTCAAGGGTCATTCACATCATGACATGCACCATTCTTTTTTAGATCAAAGAATATTCATTGGATTGATGTTCTTACCTTTTGCTTATCTCTTCATCAGACGATGGACATTTGAGTTCTCTACACCTTTTGGCGATTGCGACTAGTGCTGCTATGAACACTCATATATAAATTTTGTTTGAACAACTGTTTCCAATACTTTCGGGTATATGCATAGGAGCGGAATTGCTAGGTCACATGGTTCAACTCATTGAAGGTCTGCCAAATTGCTTGCCACCACAGTGTCACCATTTTACCTGCACAATCGCCCTTTGTTGGGGTTCTTAATTCTGCGCTTCCTCTCCTGCTCTTGCCATTTTCCACTTTTTGGACCGAAGCTATGCTGGCAAAAGTGAAATGGTATCTCATTGTAGTTTTGATGTGCATTTCCCTAAAGATTGATGCTGTCCAGTATCTTTTCACAGGCACACTAACGTTCCTAGATCTTCTGCAGGGAACCATCTATTAGATCCTTTTGTAGAACAGTTTTTAAATATCTCTAATGCTCACTACAGCCTTGTAAAGTATGTGTCACGGTTCCCGTCTTACTGTTGAGGTAACCAAAACTCAAAAAGAACCAACCACTTGCTTTTCATACCCAGCTCAAAACAGAGCTAGAATTTGAATCTTCTGGCTTGAAGACCACATGAGGTATAGAATGATCCCAGGCTGTGCTCCTGCTCAAGTTGCCTGGCCTGGGTACTAGTCCTGACTCTGTGTCTGCATCTCTCTGTCCTTTTCTCTGGAAAGAGGAGTTTGAGGTAGATGACCTCTGTGTCACTGCATTGGTCTCCTGGCAGAATTAACCCTTTTATTTGGGGTGCAGATGTCCTGAGGATTCGTACAAAGGAGGCTTGATTGCTCTGTGTGTTATTTTGAGCATTTAATGGGATTCTTGTTCTCAGTGCATTATGTTGCACTTGCCTACACTGACGCTCACCTGCTACTTTTCTGCCCACTCACACAGCCTCTCAGCATCTCCCTGCAGTTTAATCTAAAGAGCTTAACATGTTACTACCCAGAAGGGTTGGGTGTTGCCTGGAAACCTGAAGTTTTTACTAGGCTGATTTCCACACTATCTTTGCATATGTCAAGTAAGATACATCTTTCCATCAGTCGTTGCAGGAGACTGTCATGTCTTCACTTCTCAAGAAGGTCAGGTCTGTTCCTGTTGCTTGTCCCTTTGCCCACGGTATATCCAATATACAACCATACCCGTAGTGGTTTGGCACCATGTTAGCAGCTTCTGCTCTAATACTCGCTTCTACCCATATATGTTCTTGCCACTGAAAGTTTCTAATAGATTAATCAGCCATGACTTCATTTTTGGGTAAGCTCTTGTCCGAATGGCCATTGTGTTGCTCTTCTGTTGTAAAAATGATGTTTTCCATTCTGTCCCCAAGATCTTTTTAGGTTCCTACTTTATGAATGGAACTCATACTGGCAACGTGCCAGTCTTTGTCTTGGCACCTGAGGGAGCTGCATCTTCTGGCCTTATTTTATGCAGACAGGACCCCTGAGTCCTAGTGAGGGTGGACATTTAGGTGTTTGTATGTGCCTCAGGCATCCCTAGCGTTTGCCACCACCCGGTCTAGTGGGAGGTGGGCAGTGGAGATCCCAGCGATGTCCTGTTTGCTATCTGTTCATTTCTTGATCTCCCAAGCAGGGCTGTTAACCCAACTGTCAACGGTCCCCATTGATTGCCTTGCTGGCATTCTTCCTAGACTACAGCTCAAGAGGCTCTTGGCTCTGACTTTCAGATACCTCACCTGTTCCCCCTTCTAGTTTCCTTGATCTCGCCTAATTTTCAATTTGCTTCTGCCCAGTCACTTTCGGGGAGCATCTTTGTTATCTCCGCATAAAGCACCTTTTCTTTTGGAGAAAGAGCTTTTTTCCTTTTTAAACACGCCTTATCGCTCTCCTTTACTGAGTCACATAGTTGTTTAAAGATAGTTCTTTTTGTTTTTTGGTCAAAGATAGCTCTCTCCAAGTTTCTGGTAGTTTGGACTCTTGGCACATATGTGATCACAGATTTTCAATAACATTTTTTCTAAATGATGCAGGCCTTTTATGATAATTGACTGGTTTAACTTTGTCAGATTCTTTTCTACATCATGCTCACACGTGGCCCATCATTACAGTGCAGTGGGTGCGGTCTTCTTTGGCTTCTATCCCTCCTATTGGAATGCTGGTCCTGGCTCTTCGGGCATCAACCTGTGGTGTCGGAGAATCTGCCTTCAAAGAATTTTCACTTACAAATTCCTTGAATAGCAGTTAGTGGGTCATGTCCCTCCTGGTTCTGTCCTTCCCGGGTTTCCCCCTTTTGTGCTGAGGGAGGGGAAAATGTGGTCCCAATGATTCAGTTTGTAGTTTGTTCCTCCGCCTTCTCAATATGCAGCTCTGTGCCTGAGTAGAGTTAGAACGAGTCGTTTCAACCATGGGAAAAGTTTTGGATTCTTCCAAAACCAAACTGGACCCAGGATTGCTATCTGGATTGATGCCTGGGTCTGTGCTATTTGGTTTTAGGGGAAAAAGATCCTGAGGTTCCAGCCCCACTGCCACCAACCCAGCCATGAACTCTGGCTCTTGATGTCTCTGAGCATGGGCTGGAGAGCTTGATGGCTCTGACCAAGCTCCCTGACTCTTGAGAACAATGATTCTGGTTTTTTTTCTTTTCTGGGCCAGGGATCCCATTGAGAAGCTGATAAAAGCACCATGTAAACACACACACACACACCAAGTCAAATCCAATTATTGATGGGTCATGGCCTATGAAGGCAACCCAGAGAGTCTGTAGTCTAAGGGCCCCTGGATAGTAGGCCCTCCTCTAGAAGATGGTCCCTGCCCCGCTCTGAGCGCAGCATCCTCCTTGGAACCTAGTTAAGACCAGACTCCTGCATGGCCAGTATGAACCATCACCACCCCAGCAGAATTGGGCCAGGGCCTTGAACAAGGAGCCATTCTTCTTTGATGACGCTTCTGTGACCGAGATGTGCGAAGCTCTGCCAACAATAAAAAGGAGAGGGAATCGGAGCCAAGTGGACAGCCCCTTAGGTCAAGGAACTTTCTCTGGTAGGAGGGCTGCTGGTCGGCGTGGAGTGTCGAGGAAGCGCTTCTGTGCTTGGCACGCCGGGAATAGAATCCCTCGCTTTCTATCCTACCAGCCAAAATCTATGAAAAAACTGTCAAGTAAAAAATAAGGCAAAGGTTCAGTTGAGCTGGAATAAGGCAAATGTTCAGACACAAAGCGCTGGTTTGAATGCAGGTAAAAGACGAATGCGTGAAGCGAATACACGTAGAAAGTCAGTGACCTGGAAAAGAAGGAGCCTAAGGAACAGCACACGGTCAGAGAGGGGGATGCGCTCTGCTCCCTCTTCCTTTGGGAGAGCTTGTGACCGTCTATGGCACGCAGCTGCGGGAAATGAGAAGGGGAAGCTGGGTCCCCTGCGTGGCAATTGCAAGGAGCCAAGGTCCCAGGCAAAGGTCACTGGTAGGCTGCTTGGTGTGCGCACAACCATCCGGTACCTGAGCTTGGTACTGTCCTTTTGGAGAGCCGAGCTGGGTAGTGCTGGCTGGGCTCACCGGCCATGGTGACCAGCTGTGGGGACCATTGAACATGGAGACTTGTGAGAGCACATTGGCTACATGGACACCGCCAAGGAGAAGGTCCTTTGGAGCCAATGGGCAGAGGAACAAGGGGTCAGTGGATTGGGGTTAACTCTGTCAGCCTTGGCCATCTGCTGACATCATGAATTTACCCTTGGCACCAGGCCCGGCCAAGAGCTGGGCTGTAGTGGTGGCAGCGGGTGAGTTCTACCTTCCCTGTGGCATATTCAAGTGGGACAGGCTAGTGGGCTTTGGATGATAACCAGCTTTCTTTGCTTGAGCTGAGCATCTTCCCTGCCTGAGGCATCATGTGGCTTCTGCGGGTGGTTGTAGATGCGCTCCCGGGGTGAGAGCCAGCAAAATGTTTACAATCAACCACTTCAGAGGCGGTTGGGGGTGATCACAGCTAATGAGCCACCCACCGTCACTCACTGGCCCCAGTATAACAGCCCAGAGACCGGTCCAGTCACCTAGAAGTCTTTCTTTCTTTCTTGAACCCTGCGTACCATCCTGATGGCTGTGGAGGAGAGTTTGAGAGCGAGGTTGCTGAGAAGCAACCGAATGGCAGTTCCTCGAGTTCCTGTGGTCCTCATTTAGGTCCGCGGGACCTTGGGAAGAGGTTGGCTTGTTCTTTAGGCTTCGCTGTCTGCAGTGAAACGGTGGCATAGTCCATGGCTTTCGCTCAGTGCTCATCGGGCCAGGCTCTGAGGCACACACTCGGCTGCAGGATCCGGAGAGGCGCTGAAGAGATGTGGCAGGTCGCGTTAGGTGCTGTCGGTGCTAGCAAGGGCCTGCGTGGGTGTGCTTGTGTCTACTGTGCGTGGCTTTTCGCTTTGTTTGTTTTTGGCGTGGGCTGTTTAGCCCACTCATCCGAGAATAGCTGCTGCCAAGGCTGGCAACGAGCGCTTTGCTTAGGAATGACCTTGGCGACGAGCCAGTCCCCATGGCAATCCCTGAGGGTCTTGGCCTGGAAAGTGCGGAGAGGCGTGGCTGGGTGGCCAGGAGAGGCATGTGAGACAGAGATGTAGAGGTGACAGCGTGACAAGGAAGTAGAAGCGGTATGAGCTGCAGATCCCCAGAGAAGCTTTCGTTCCAGATGACTGTCAAGCGCCTCCTGTCACTTTCTAATTACTTTATCATGAAAATAATCAAATAGATGCAAAACTGAAGACAATAACTTTATAAACCCCATGTACCTATCACCCAGCTTCAGCAATTACGGTTAATCTTATGTCACTTCATTTCAACACATCCCCTCCTCCCATCCCCTGGACCACTAAGAGCAGAACCGTTTTATCGAAGTGTAATGTACGAACGTAAAATGCATCCACTTTAAGTGTAAAGTGGGATGGTTTTTTGTGAATCTGCAGGCATGTAAATACAGCCACCTCTAGCTTTAGATCATTGCTAACCACCCAAAAAGACCCTGTGTGCTCATTTCCCTTCACTCTCCCTCCCAGAGGCCCCTGCTTTCTGTGTGTACAGAGTTGCCTTTTCTGCACAGTTTATGTAAATAGAACATAAAATATGCATATTTTGCATCTAGCTACTTACACTTAGCTTAATGTTTTTGAGGCTGTGGTATGTTTATTAGTACATTTTAAAGTGCTGAATAGTACTCCACTATATGGACATAAAAATCACTTGTTTATCTAATCACCAATTAATGGACATGTGGCTTCTTTCTATTTTGTGGCTATTATGAAAAATGTTGTTATAAATATTCATTCCTAAAGCATACTTTAGCAGGTATCCCTAAGTTAAGCGCAGGAGTCTTAAAAAAAAAAGAAGAAATACAATGCCATTATCACATGCAAAATAGTTAACCATACTTCTTTAATATCATAAGCTGGCCTATAAGATTTTATTTTTATAGTCCAGAGAGTTTGTATTTTTTGCCAACCTACAGTGCCATTGGTGCCAGGCCTTTTCTCGTGGCTTCTCACAGAGTGAGCTTTTCTAGGTTTCGCAGGCTGGCGCTTCAGCTGGACTCAAGTACCTTTCTCATTGGCTTCCTTTTTCTCTTGATCATTTTCCCCCCCAAGTCTCAGGAAGCTGTCTCGGCCCTTAGAGCACTTACTATGCTCAATATGAACACTAAATCTTGCGAAAAGATTCACTTCACTTGTTTGTCTACAACAATGCCAACTGCATGCTGGGTAACATGCCAGGCTCAGTGTTGCCATGGTAAAAATCCTGGGGCATTCCCTTTTGACCAGTACCCATCTCCTTTATGTCTACAGCATCACTTTTTTTTTTTGCATATATGTGGCCAAAGGAACCAAAACAAACAAAAGAACTATCTGTCCTAAAAATTCTAGAGGACTTATAGCGGATGCCTCTGCCCTTTGTCTTGGTCATTTTGGTGATGTTGGAAGATGGGTCTCCCTAGCCAGTGAGTCTTCAAAATTCCAATGATCTCTTAGACACAATATTTTTTAGTTAGAGTTTGCAAGCAGCAGGATCTAAACAAGTCCTACACATTGTGCTGTCTGATATGTATTTCGGCCTTTTTAATAGAACCTACAGGTCCCCCATACCCCCTTCCTCTCCAATTAATTTGTTGCAGAAATGCCATCATTTGTTCTATAGAGTCTTCCAGAGTCTGGATCTTGCTGATTGCATCCCCACGATGTCTTCTAGCGTGTTCCTCTGTCCTGTGTACTTCCTGTGAATCAGTCATTAGACGGATTATAGATCAGATTCACTTTTGTCTTTTGCAAGACTCGATTAGATGCTCTTCGTGCCTTAGTTCAGGAGATGACGAAGATGCCTGATCACCTCTTTCTTTGATGTCAGCAGCCACTGGGGAGTGTTAAGTAGAGTCTGATGCTTATGAGGTGGATGGTCCCTTTTCTGAATGGGGTCTGAACAAGACTCTCTGTCCTTTTGCACTCAGAGTGCTGAGGAGCGCTACTTCAAGTTTTGGCTGGAGTTCAGCACAGTGGCTGGATCTGGAAATCCTGGAGCTTCTACGAGGGTGTGCATTTTGGATGGAGCAGCTGGGTAGTCCGCAGTCTAGGAAGAGATCCCAACGCTTTAGGCCTTCCTCTGTGCTATCA
Organism: Uropsilus gracilis; assembly: GCA_004024945.1. Lineage (NCBI taxonomy): Eukaryota > Metazoa > Chordata > Mammalia > Eulipotyphla > Talpidae > Uropsilus > Uropsilus gracilis. The sequence continues at coordinate 17,359 of PVHY01010042.1, forward strand.
GCTTGGGCTTCTATAACAGAACAGAAGATAAACTCCAGAAATTTCTTTCTCACAGTTTTAGAGCCTCGGAAGTTTAAGATCAAGGCACCTACAGTGTCTGCTGAGGACTTCACTCTCTGGTCATGGGCTACTGTCTTCTCCCTGCGTCCTCACTTGCTGGAAGGGATGAGAGAGCTCTGAGTTTCCTTTTAATAAGGGCACTAATGGCACTCATGGGGACATGACCCTCATGACCTAATTGCCCCCCTAAGGTCCCACCTTCTACTACCATCATATTGGTGGACAAAATTCCAATGTATGGATTTGGAGAGGGGCAGGAACATTCCCTCGCCAACACTCTCTCCAGCTAGTGAGTTCTGGAATAGCTATACTACTTTACTGTTTCCCCCCACCGCTCCCATTCTGCCTTTTTTCAACATGTTTCCTCATCAGTTCTCTCTTCTTCTCCCTCACTGCCCATCTCTCCATTTCCTACCAGTAACAGCCTGTTTGGGCGCTGCACTATGGAGGACAGGGAGACAGAGCCAGCCCAGGATATAATTGCTACAGCACACTTTATCCCAAGCACATTCTAGCAAGTGGTGAAGAGAAGTTGCCAGGTGGCAGTGTTCTTATTAGGTTTTTTTTTTTTTTTATTATTTGTACAATTTCTTAGAATTTCTATTTGGCTTTTGATAGCATGGGTGAGTAACTGTTATCAAACTACAGGTGCAAAAGAGAGCTGAAATGGAGATCCGCATGAAAAAAGAGGATGCAGTGAGCAGTGCATCGTGCAAAGGAAGTAAGTGTCATTTTCACAGTGACGACTGTCTTCTGATAAAGGATACCTGTCAGCAGGTTCCCCGCTCCAAACAGACCAACCCAAACCCGGAAGAGAAACCGAACAGGCCCACCTTGTCTAATTGGTGGAAAGTGATAGATGCTGGAAGCCACAATTCAATTTCCCGACTCCCCGAGAGCTGCTCCGTGCCCAGCGCTGACATGTCCTCTGCCGCCCCGTGCCTCGCCAGCTTACTGGGGAGACACACACGGAAGAGGGAGTCAGACAACAGGAGATGGACACAAGCAAGTTGCTAGCCGATGGCTGATACATTATGTGCGGGTGGGGAGGTGGGAGGCGGAAGTGGTGAATGGGAGGGGGCTGGCATGGGCTTCCGGTGGGTGGGGGGAGGTGACCACGTGGTGTGGACAGCTCATACCAGCAGGCCCAGTGAGACCCCTGGACCTGGACCACGGCCACGCTTCTCTGGGCACAGCAAGCCTGTCAAGCCTGAGCCGGAAAGAAAAGATTCTGAGGGTCAGAGGGCAACTGTGGCTCCTGGTGTCACCTCCTGACTCAAGGCGGAAGGCCTTCTTCAGCTAGTCTGAGATGGACAGTGCCAAGGATGGAGAGCGCCAAGCAACCCGGGGGTTCTAGCCCGAGTGGAAAGGACTCAAGAGTCTCGGTTATTTTGATGAACGCCTATGCCTACATTTAGCTCCTTTATTTCCTGATGGCTGGAGAGATGTACAGCGCCCCTAGCCAGGTGTGCGCCCCATCAGCCAGGCAGGCGCACAGCTGGGAGGGGCACGGTTTCTATGCGTGTTTGGGGGCTCCACCAACCCTCTGAAGCCGCAGTGTGGAAAGAGGGGTTACAACGACCTTGTGGTCTTTCTTTAAAGTATGTCTTTGAGATTTTTTTAATGGAATTGCTTCGCACCTGCAGATTGCTTTTGGTAGGCTGGCCATTTTGATCATGTTGATTCTTCCAACCCATGAGCAGGGGCTGTCTTTCCATTTCTCTGTGTCTCCTTCTATTGGTTTTAGCAATACTTCATAATTCTCTTTGTGTAGGTCTTTCGCGGCTCTTGGTAAGTTTATTATTTGTGACGGTATTTAATTTTGGTTGGTACATGTACAATCAATTAAAAAAGAAAGCTGTAAATAAAGCAAGCAAGCTACCTTGTGGGAGGACTAAATAAGATGAGTAGTGTGAGCGTATGCAGAGCAACGGTGGCACGTAGTAGGTGCTTTGCGGAGGGGTAAGGTGCAGCTATGTGGGTCACACAGGAGGAGGCGCCATGGCGGCCTGGGCTTCTGAATTTGTGGCGGGGTTGTACCTCGGGCCTGAGCCCGCTCCGGGGCTTCCGAGGTGCCGCAGACAATGGCTCATTCTCAGGAGCTGAGAAATGACATTAGGTTGAGCTCTCATAGGTGTTCAGGATTGTTCCCCCTCCTTGGTTTGCGTTTTTGCTGGGTTGTCTTCAGAGATGATCTGATCGAATATTCCCGAAAGTGCAGTCCCTCCCCCCGCAGGGGGCTGCACGGGAGGCCGGGAGGCGGACCAGGCGGGAGAGTTAGGTCCGGCTGAGGTCCCCGCTCCCGGAGGCCCCCACGCCCCTGACTTTGCGCGCGTAGGGCGGGTGGCGAGAGGAGGCTGTGAGCACGGCGCCCTCTGCTGCCCAGGCGCTGCCACTGTGCGGCCCCGACCCCGAGGCTAATTGCCTCCCCCTCCGCTAGCTGGTGTCTCAGCGCCCTCTGGTCCCGCGGGACACAGACACGGATGCACTTCGCGTCTCATTTCTTTAACAAAACTGGGCCTAAAACGGGGGGCTTCCTGGGCACTCGGCGTTGCCACGCCTGCCCCCCGGGCGTAGGCTCCAGCTGGCAGCCTTGGGGAGAGGCCAGACAGGCGTCGTTGGTCCCAGCGCCCCTGCGCCCCACGCCTCCGCGCCCAGGCTGCCACGCGGCTGCGGGTTCCTGTAGACCGTTCTCGGCCGGCCCCATCTCGCCGCGCCCCAGACGCCGCCGTCTGCTGCCCTCGCCGTTCTCGTCTGGGGGAGCACCCCGGAAGAAGGGGCGGGGCGGGCAGGGCTCTCTCCGGTCCCGTCTACGCAGCTCCCCGCGAGCCTGCAGCCCCAGGCGCGGCCCGTCCTCTCCCCCAAAACCGGGCAGGTGCCCGCGTGGTGGTCGAGCGTGGGGGCCGCGCTTGCGAACACCACATATCTGATCAGACCGAGACATCGATTTCCACCCCCGCGCCGCTCTGTCTGCGGCTCGGCAAACTCTTAACGGAAACTCCATTTACCAAAGGGCCAATAAAATTGCCGGGGCCCGTGAGCCCGAGCGCCGGCGCCTTAATGAGGAGCGAATTAGCAAGACCACCGGCCGAAATGCCGAGCGCAGCGTGAATGCTTCTCGAGGGCCACGGCCGCGCGCTGCCCGCCCCTCCCTCCTGCCCGCCCCTCCCTTCTGCAAACGCCCAGGACGGTGCAACGGGCGGGCGTCGGGGCCGCGCTCTAATTCTCGCCTTTGAATTTGGCCTTGAGGCTTGCGACAGCGGCCTTCAGTGCCCCCTCGCTCGGTGTTCTTAACGCCACGGAGATTGTCCCTGTTCCCGCGTCGCGAGTGGTGGTATTAAACAGCAGGCGCTTCGACGGCTGCAGGCATCGCCTCAAATGTTACAATGTTTTTAAAGGGCCAAGGGAAGGAGAAGGCTGGTCGGGGTGGTTTGCGCTCACTTGCGTCCTCCCGGCGCTCCTTCGGAACCGTCTGCGGCTGTTGCGCTACTGACGCATCTGGAAAAGGCTGGGACGGAAACAATCGCCGCAGTCGCCTGCCACCTTGGAGAGCACCCGAGGCTTCGCAACAGCCTGCCTTGCAGTCCATCCGGAAATGTGCATTTTCTTTCTGTCTTCTTCCCTCCCGTGTCCTATCGCTTTTGCATTTTGTCACACACGCAAAGTTCAGTGGTCGCGCTTCTCTGCTGGTGCTCAGAGCTCCCTTCTCTGCACAGCTGTGCGAGCTCCTTGCAAGGGGACAGAGGGGAGGGCATGCCAGGGGCTCTATGGCAGGCACTGGCCCCGGTTAGACACAGCAGACGCCCCTGTCCCTCAGGGGGAAGTGGGCAGGACCTTTGAGACAGTGGCAGGGAATCAGGGAGTAGGTTTTGTGCTCTTGGTCTTCTTAGAAGACTGGCCAGTGGGTGGATCTCATGCTGGACTCCCAGGAAACACCACTCGTGCTACCAGCACTTTTCCAGGTGGGAGGGTGGAAGGGGCATCTAGCCCCGGGTCTCCAGCTGGATGGCAGAGAGTTGGGCGAGCCATATTGGCGCATGGCTCATCTAGCAGTTAAGGTTTGGCATCTCCGTTCTTCCTGTGCTGCTCCTGCATGCGCTTCCCATCTGAATTTGAGCCTGTTTCCTCACATGGAAAGGAGTGTGACCATCTGTAGGGCAGTAGGCATCAGAGGTTCATCAAACGGGCAGCTTAGAGGAAGCGTTCAATCTGCTTTTTGATATTGTGCAGCTTGACTAGTTGTGTGTGTGTGTGAGAGAGAGAGAGAGAGAGAAGGAGGAGGAGGAGGAGGAGGAGGAGAGAAACCTGCCATTACAATCCTTTCCAGCCAGGACACCTAGGGAAAAGTGAGGCCCAGTCATGTTCAAGGCGGCCTAAGGACAGGTGGATGTCATGGCTGAACTCAGGTGGGGGAGGTGTGCTTCTGAGTTTGTAGACCACAGACCAGGCTGGGCTGAAGAGTTGTTCGCTCAAATTCACAGGATGCTGACGCATCACCAGAGCTACGAATCAGGGGTTAGCAAAGCCCCCTGCAAAGCCATGAGCAGCACAGAAACCCGGGCAAGGAGAACAGAAACTCGAGCCAGAAAGCCTTGTGAGGGAGGATGTGACTGGCCTCTCACCAAGGGGGAAATTGCAACCTTGTCCTGGGAAATCCATTCTTCCGGGGTCCCTTCTGGTGCCCAGCCCCGGAACAGACGGGCCAGGCGGTGGATGCCCCCGGAGACAGCGCCCTACTTGCCCTCCTCACAGAGAGACACACAATCTGTTCTGTTTCCATTGGCAGCTGGAATTATTATCTTCTCTGTAGGGTCAGGCTGAAAGGTGCCCAGATTCAAAGTTCCCTTTCCCCGGTGCTCCTTGCAGCTCTGGAGTGGATTCGGTTCCGGGAAGTCTTTCATTCACACGCTCATTTGCAGACCCACCAAACGCCTGACCTTCGGGAAGATTTTAATTTTCGCAAGCGACAAGCAGTTTGGGTTGCTATGGCATTTTCCAATATCATCATGACTGCACCACCTCTTCCAGACCCTTCCTTTTGATCAGCCCCACTCAGACTGCAATCGTGCTGCTGCTACCTTTTTGTGTGATGGTTAGAGTATTAATAAAGCTTTCTTGGGCAACATCGACTCTTCTTTTCAAGGATTAACAATACCAGGGTAACTGTGACATTGCACTTCTTTCAGATGCTTTATCAGGATTTCTGTACAGCAGAGGACTTTGAAGGTTGCATTCTTGCCTTCCTGGTTAGAGAACTTCGCTTTTGCAAACTCATTTCGGGGGAAATGAATCTGTTAAGTGGGAGTGGGGGGGGAGATATGTGACATGTTATATAAGCTTCTGAAATGTCTTCCTTACGGATCCAATTAAGAAAATCCCCCTTTGTGACTGAAAGTCACTTTCTTCTGGAAGTGGGATCAGCTCGGCTTAGAAACGTAAGGGTACATTTTATATTCATTCCTAACTGGCAAAGCCTCTGCTTCCGGTTGATCCGAGGGAGGTGGGATCAGCTCTTTGCCCTAGATTGGCTCATTAAATTGAGGCTCTACGTGCACCAGGATGGTATGAGAAAATGGTTCCTTCCATCCTGAGGTGTTCGGGGGGGCGTGCAAGGCAGGCCCCCAATCACGTCCGTTCAGCTAGAATGAAGGAGCCAGTGGCTCTGGTCTTCCTTGTGGTTAGCGTGTGCAGGATGAGTTTCCCCACGGATGCGCTGAAGCTCTGGGGATTTGAACGTGCCTCCAAGCAGCAAGGGAGGGAGCGTCTGAGCTTTGTCATGGACCTGCGCATATGTGGGGAAAAGGGACAGACAGCGGGACTGGGGGCTGTCAGCAGCCAGACGAAACACAGTGCCAGAGCATTATCGCTCGCCTCTGGGGCTTCGCTGGTGATGGAACTGTGCCATGTTTCTTCTCATTGAATTGAACTTTGAACAGAAAACCATCATGGCGGTCTGTGGCCTCTCACTCGCCACCAGCAAGGGGAATGGATTTTTCCATTGGATGCCTTGCCTGAGAGCCCAGTGCTGAGCACTCTGGGAAGTGAAGTGACGGCCTTGGTCACCGTCGAGGATGCCTGGACGCTGAAGAGGAAGGAAGTGCCTGGCTGAGACCTTGCATCGCGGCATCACTAGGTGCAGAGACGTGTGTGGCGTTGGTTTGTATTTCGGGCCTCTGTGAGGCAACGAATCCCTGGAGTTCTTGACCCCAAGGAGGACAATCTTGGATAAAGCCTTGTAGCTGCTGTTGGCCAAACTAGACAGCCAGAGTTTGCCATGGCCCAGGAGTCTGTGAATGTGTGTCTGGGGGACCAACTGTTGGCCAGAACATCCTCAACTACAAAACCGATCGCCGGAAGTTTGGCCAGTTTTGCAGACATTTGGGTGTCCTGCCTTCGAGGCAGGATGTACAGGCCGTGGACAGACACCAGTGTGGCTATCGGTGAAGTGTACACACATTCCTTCCCACATCTGAGTCCAAGGGCACTCGCCACTTGGTCACTGAGGCTGGGCGAGGAGCCACTGGCTCTGCCAAGAGACGTGAGGACAACGGAGGCCCCCCCTCCCGCCAGGCTGTGGGTGAGACCTGCGCAGGGGGCCGTTCGGCTCCATCATGTATCAGTTTCATTTCACTGAGGAGGGTGCTGCCTCCGGCATCGGAAACATCCTGGTCAGCACCACCCACCAGAGCCTCTGTCCTCAGAAGGAGCCATCATGTAGCCGGCAGTTGTCGCGTTAACGGCATAGTGTGTGGCTGAGAGCAGAGGCTATTTTTGCACCGGAAGCTCATCGACAATTTATGACCATCACAGTTAATCCAGAGACCTCAGGAGGCATATGAGTGGGCTGCTAAGGTCTCTCAGCAAAGGCGTCTCCGGGGGGCATGACTGGAGTGGCCTGTTTCATAGTTTGCATGGGTTCTCAAGCTTCTGTCGGAGGGAACCCCACTCGCGATGGGCTGATTTACAAGTCATAATATAAGCAGGGTGAACGAAAGCCTGTGGGGAAGGAACGGGAGAACACAAACCTCCAGAACACAAACCTCCCGGCGATCCAGGCTTGGTTTATTGAAAGGGTCAACAGCTTTTCTTGATAGCATCAGGACAGAGTGAGTGGTTGTCAACTGGCCAAATGACTCTCAGGAATGAATTGTTTTACTTTAATTTCAATGATGTCTTTTATCGAGCCCAACATCCACAGGGTATTATCAAGACATGATCAATACAACACACTCTCTTTGAACACTGTCACCACTGTTACTGTGCATTTAGAAGTGGAAAATCTGAGCAGCATACTTTTATCATTCTGTTTCATAGACTATTGAGTAGAATTTGGATATACAAGTTCTGGGTCAGAGTAGAGGTCTCTGTTGCCATTTCTCTTCCTTCTCCCTAAATCAAGTTGTTTGACTTATTGTTACTTTTGGTCTGGTTTGTTTTGGTGGTTACCTCGTATACTTTGTATCAGGAGAGTCCTCTCGCCCCTGGTCATGTTTATAGGTTTCTTCTTCCAGAAAATATTATCAGGGTTCATGCTCGTCCTTAGTGTCATCACTGTTTTCTTGGAGTTACAGAGTCAGGGCTTAAATGGAGTTGGAAGGAGCCTCTTGACATGTTGATCAGCTATGGTGCTCCATGGAATCCCAAGCTGTCATTGGTCCATTTTGTAATTATTCAGTGGGAGATGAGGCCCTTTGGGTCTTTAAGGTTAAAGCACTCAGGGTGCTCTGCACAAGGATCTGTGCCATGGACGTGCTGTGCGTGTTTCTCCGACTTTATTCTCCTGAAGATGAGGGTCTTTGGTATCCTAGCGGCCATTAGGCCCGGGCTGAGCAGGTGCCTGTTGGAGTGTGCTCGCATGTGCTGCTAACCTTCCTCCTAGAACAGGATTGATATTACTTGAGTAGGCAACCAACAGTCACAGGTGAGACTCATTCACCTGAGTCACCACGCACAGCTTGTGCAGCAGCGAAGGCAGATGACAATCTGGCACGGACAGGTCTGGGTGGAGCTTCCCAACCAGGACTGTTTCAGAATGGCCCCATCTCATGCTCACCCTTAAATGCAAACCTTCTTACTTAGGTCAGTTATGTCTGCAGCAGGGAATCCTGGGACTTGGAAAATGCAGCAACCGCTCCGGCGAGCTCCCCCAGGCAGCAGCAGCACTCAGAAAGCACATCAGGTGGTGACTCAGAGTGAGTGGCTGCAGTCAGGCTGTAGAGCCGGGGAACAAGGCAAGAGCAGAAGAAGGAGGACCACTGGGAGGTCATGGCCACCAGGCTGCTCTGCGACCACTGCCAGCCGTCTTGAAGTTTCCCTGCAGAACGAAGCCCCCATCTCTTCCCCAGCCAAAATGTATTCCTGTATCAGAAGGGCATGAAACGCTGATTCACATCACGGGCTTTCTGAGCAATCCTGCTTGGCGTTGAAGCCCGTCCATTTGGCTTGCCTGGCAGAGCAGCGACTGGTCCCAGTTCTTTAATATGAGGAAGAGATACAGCTGAGCTGAAGACTCCTGCTTGTGCGTTGTGTGTTCTAGTTTGAACTTCCCGGCCAGCACCAGGAGACAAGCTATGTGGGCTTTGCTCCTGATGGGCTTGGGGGGTGGGGGTTGGACAGAAGGGGGGAAGGAGAAAGGAGGCTGCAAGCGGTCAGCAGTCAAATATCAAACACGGGCTTGCCTTTTTTTTGTTACGGTCGCTTCAGATGCTATAGTGCGTGAACAAATATGGTTTATGGAGAATGGAAGATCAATACAATGATTAAAGTGCCAAATTACTTCAGGGGAAAAGATCACATATTGAGTTGAGCAGAAATCAATTGGGAGAAAAAATGATCACATGCCATAGAAGCAAAAATAGAGCTCCGGAATGAAATAACTTTGCCCAAAGCTAAAGAAAATGGAACATTGTTCAGCTTGGCCATGGCCGATTCCTGAGGGTTCCCAGTAGTTGAGAGGAGCTAAATACCTAGCACCATCCCATTCAAGACATTTTCAAGGATGGTCAACTTTTTTTTTTTTTGCAAATTCTTTCTTTATGCTTAATCCTCAAGTACCCCATTTCCCTAACTCCCTTCTCACCCTAAAATAAGCAACTTTTTTTTTGGGGGGTATCCAGATTGCTTTCTCTCAAGCTGTCCTTTCCAATATGATGGCCACTAGGCATGGATGTCTATGAAGCACTTGGAATGTGGTGAGTGTGAATTGAGCTGTGCTGTAAATGTAAAATAAAAAGACTTAGATTTTATACTGTTTTCCTAGGATTGCTGTGACAAAGAACCACAAGCTGGTGGCTTAAACAGCAGAAATATAAGCTGGACGTGATGGCACACACCTGTAATCCCAAGCACTGGAAGGCTGAGGCCAGGGATCACTTGAGTCCATGGGTTCGGAACTACCCCGGGCAACAAAATGAGACCGAGTCTCTAAAAAAAAAAACCCAGAAATATATATTTATCTCACAGCTCTGGGGACTAAAAGTTCCATATTAAAAAGTGAACATGGGTTACTGGCAGTCTTTGGAATTCCTTGGTTTCTGTGACCTCTACCTCTGCCTTCCTCTTTACATGACATTTTCTCTTTCCGTCTATCTATCCTGTCCAAATTTTCCTTATTATAAAAATGATATATGATATATAATTTATATATTTATAAGGCTGATGGTCATCTTGGGTTAGAGACCACCCTAATTGAACTTAAATGTCATCATCTGCCAAGACTGTATTTCTGAGTAAGGTCATGCTCACAGGTACTGGGTGTTAAAACTTCAACACCTTTTTGGGGGTGGGGGCACATAATTCCACTCAACAGATTTCAAGGACTTGGTGTGACAAAAAGAACAGAAATATCTCATTATAAATACCTCACTAATGATTGTATTACTCATGTGTTGACATGAAATGAAATTGGATATATGGAGTTAAATAAAAATATACTATTCAAATGACTTAAGCTTCTTTTCACTTTTTAAAATCTGATTCCAAAGAGATTTAAAAATCATCTATCTGGCTTTTATTCGTGGCACAAATTCTGTTAAGTAGGATTTCTAGAGAGCAGAGGTTGGCAAAGTGTGGCTTAAACATACAAGCTTGCTTTCAGCCTCCTCTGCAAATAAAGTTTTATTGGAACACAGCTGTCTTCATTGATGGATGTGTGGTCTCACGTACAATGGGAGATTTGCGGAGTCACAGAGGTGCTGCTTTCCTGCTGGAATGGAAGACTGGAGCAGTTGGGGCAGGAGTCTATGTTCTGAAAAGTCTCTAAACTCGCTGTTTGCTTTTTCTAGAAAAACTTTGGTAACAGCTGCTTGTCACCGTGTCTCTGAGCCCACCACTTCCCTGCTCCCGAACCAACAGCATTTCTCCATTGCCTGCTGACACTGTGCTTTCCGCCCAGCCTGGCCTCTCTCCGCCTCGCCTTCCCCACCGATCATTCGGGAAGCAGTTGCTTTAACCAGGGCTGCGCTCCTGACTCCGGCAGATCCTGCACCACGGAGCCACTTCCTCACACTCTAGGACTGGGGGTGATGTGCAGAGAATGAACTACGCTGTCATGGGCACCTGGTCGCCCAGCAGTGTGCGGGGAGCGGCGGCCGCACGGAGCTGAGCTCCACCAGGCTTCCGTCTTCCTCTCGTCAGGGCAGCGCCAGCTCGCATCTGCAGGCCTGGCGGGGTCCCTGAGGTTTGAGCGACCATGGTGCCTCGGATAATTGCAGCCATCATTTACCGGGAGCTCCCATGTGCCAGGCCTCGTGCTAGAGGCCTTATTTCATGTCACCCTCCCAAGCTGAGGGGGTTGGTACAGTCAGTTCTCTCCTAACTCTTGTTCTGAAACACATGGATTTGTTCTCATGCGATTCCTAGAGCAGGGAACAATCTAAACATTCCATGAACCTGGCGTGCACCTGCGCGTATGCACTTTCATCCAGAGAGCCTCGGTCAACCCAGTTGAACCTTGTCACCGAGTGGACCGAGGGCACGTGCAGGCGTGTGTGCGCGTGCGCGCGCACACACACACACACACACACACACACCTGACACGTCCACCAGCTCTCCCGGTCACCACGTGTGAGAGGAACCACCCTGTCTGGATGTGCTGTTACACTTCTTGGTGTACACGCTCCTCCTTCTACCACGTCACCGGAACTCCCAAGCTGCAGCTGTTGTGCCAGAATTTCCGTAGCCAACCATAGATGTGGCACGTTTATCCCAACCTGTGTTAGCCATTCGATGCGTGTAAACCAGCGCTACCATCTTCATGAGGTTCCTATTGTTTTGAATGTCGCTGATGAAGGTTCTCAGCGTTGTGCCTTGAAATGCATTTCCCCGTAAGTCCTGTGGGTTTCCACGCACCGTTTTGCCCTGCACAGTGATTTTCAGGGACGCCCCATCACGTGAAAGCAGAAATGACTGTACTGCAATTTCTTCCATTTTGCAGGTGGTAAAACTAAGGTCTTAAGCCATCGAGTTATTTGCTCAAGCTCATACAGCGAGGAGGTTTGGGAGCTGGGTTTTGAATTTGGAGCTTTCTGACTCCATTGCTAAGTTCTTAACTATCCCACTGTATTGATTTACAGCCTATGGAATAAATAGCCCTTTGGCTCTCTAAGTCTGGTTTTGTTTTGTTTTTTAATGGAGAGGTTCTGGTGGAGAGTCAGCAAAAGCCTTTCTTTCTGCGATGCTTTTGTTCTGTTGTTGTGCAGGGGGTTCGCGAATAGACCTCAGGGCTTTATTCCTTTCCACAATTCTCCAGTTTTGATGGGTGGGTGGGTGGGGTTGTGGTGCGGGTGGGTGGGGATTGGGAGCAGTGAGTGAACAGGAACCTCTTATAGAGGGCTGGAGAGGAAATCAATCCTCTCCTTGCCTAGAGATGCAAACATAATGGAAAGAGCTGGGCGTCATAGGAGACCATAGCGTGAGTCAGCAAATCAATGCTGGTTTGTTTTTTGAAAGCTAATGTGATGTTGTGATGTGTAATAATAACAGGAATACAACCTGCAGGAATCATAAAATAACTCCTTAGCATTGATCAGGGCCTTATTAGCCTGGTGTGATCAGCTTGGGGTCTGTAATTGAAGAGGGAAGTGAAGAAGTCACAGGAAAGAGGGCTGTTGTGGCTTGTCCCCCGAACCCTGTGCGCTGCAAGAGCTCCACACGCAGACCCCAGGCATCACAGTGCCATTGCAGTGATGTCACACGGAGACTATACACACGGAGACTATAGGCTCTGCGAGTGCGCATGGGGGAGGGGGTGGTTGGCTGGGAGGCTGAGGCCAGGTCGCAAAGGCAGAGCCACAGGTTAGACCAAGGTAAGCCACAGCCACACAGGAGGCATGACTGCTGCAAAGGGAAGCTGAGTCAGCAGGGACCTCAGCCAGGAAGCCGTGTTAACACTCACAGGGGGGTGGGTGGGTGGGCAAGTATCGCAGAAGCCTGTTGCTGGGTTAGGGCCGCAGGGCCTGGGTCTCCCCTAGGTGATGAATGTGGGGTCAGGACCAAGGCTTGGACTTGATCACTAAGCACTCGCAAGTTCTTTGTGGCTTGCAAATTGATTTAAAACAAATGTGAATGTAGAGCAGTATGGAATTATTGTAAGGAATTTGGAAGATAAAGAAAAGCAGCCAGACGTAGTGGTATGCACCTGTAATCCTAGCTACCTGGGAGGCTGAGGCCAGGGATTGCTTGAGTCTGTGGGTTCAAGATTACCCTGGGCAACATAGCGAGACCTAGGCTCTAAAAACCAACTGGGCATGGTGGCAGGCGCCTGTAATCCCAGCTACGTGGGAGGCTGAGGCTAGGGATCACTTGAGTCCACGGGATCAGGACTACCCTGGGCAACATAGCGAGACCAGTCTCAAAAAAAAAAAAAAAAAAGAAAAAGAAAAGCAGGAAAAGAAAATACTGGGGTCCTCCTGTCCTACCACAACTTGGGGTTTTTGCTCCCCTTTTTTCCCCATGCAACTGTGCAAATATTCAAGAAGCATTACTGCGTTGGCTATGAGCTTTGACTCCACAACCAGACAGGCTGGGTTCAATTCCTGGCTCTGCCCTTCAGGAACTGTGCCACTCCACCAGCATTGCTATCCTCTCAGGGTTTCAATGGCCTCATCTGTAAAGTAGGGCTAATGCCTGCAATTGTCTCCCGAGTCATGCGATCAAGATTAAATCAGGTACACGGACAGAGAAAGCTCTAGCCCGCAATGGCACACATCATGAGCGTTTGGCTATTTTAGCCGGTCAACGCCTATATTACACATCTGTGCTACATTATGCAATATATGATCTACATTCATTTAGTGATTAGCTATTGACCCAGTCGCCATGTTCTGCCAGGCACTGGTCCAGGCACGGTGTGTACAGCAATGAGCACCAGCAAAGCCATGTGCATACTGCGTATATAGTCTGTGTTTTGCTTCACCCACTTCACGCATTTCTCCATGTCATTATATCTTCCTCGGAAATACCACTTTCAACAACCGCGTAGGACTCCCTTATATTGGTCACCCAAATCTGTGCTTTCACGCAGTTTGCTTGTCCAGGTTGTCGACCATTATACGTGGGTATGATTGTTCATCATTCTTTTTCTGCATTTTATTCCCTCCCCCCACGGGATTTATTTCCGTCCTGAAGGGACATCGCTGGAGCAAAGGCTGGCGACACAGTACTGCAGATACCTTTCCGAAAGGTTGGTACCAAGTTCCATCATCTTGGTTCGGTTGTTGCCAACTCTTATCGTTTAACTTCTATCAAGACATTCTTCTCTTAAGGTCTGGCTGAACTTCCTTTTATGTTCCCTGGTCGGAGCAGCTCCTGGGGTGGAAGGGAAAAATATGTGCCAAGGTGATGAGGAAACAATTGCAAGTGCCGCGCCTGCCGGCCACACGGCCGGTGATTACAGGCGGAGGCGAGGTGCCACGGCGCTGCGGGTCTCTCTTCCACCGTGCCCCTCTCCGGGTGCCGCTCTGCTCCTCCCCCACGGCCCTGGGGACTCGCCTGACTGTAGCAGCTGCGCTCCGCCACTCACACTTGCGCGGAATGAATTCACGTGCATGGGATGCTGGCAGCGAAGACATTCAGGGCTCCAGAAAACGGAAACTCTGATATTGGTGCTTGGAGCATTTGGGTCTGAGGATGGGAGAGAGACACGCTCTGTACATCACATGTAGTGCATAAGCAACAGCTTCCTCTGCGTGAATGTCAGAGAGTTACGGTCGTTACGTCAAAGCGCTCGCTCTCTGGCACGGGGGACGACGCACGTGCCCCTAACTGTCCTCGACTCGACACTGGTGCACTGTGAGCACGGTCCGAAGAGAAAACTGATTTCCTAATGGGCTGGATTTAGCGTGTAAGAGCAAGAAAGGTGTGGAGGATCGAGCAAAGATGGGGGAACCACTTCACAGGCATTGGGGTCTGTCTTTTAGTGCTGAAAGAGTTGCGTCCTCGGGGTGGTTCTATGTGATAGCGCCACTTCTGTCACACAGAAAGGCACCTGGTTTAGAGAGCAACGGGGGAGGCCACAGTGCCATGTTCACAGGTGGGGAGGAAGGGGAACCTTTTGCAGGGGCACACGGTGCCATAGGAGTGGCCAGTTGCCTTGTGCGCCCGGGGAAAGACTACTCACTGGTGACAGGAAGCTGATCGGATACATTCATGACTTGCAATGGGCATCAACTCTGGAATGGCCGGCTGCTCCTCAAGTGATGCTGAGCGACCTTCTAGAGTGGGGAGGCCCCACCCGAGAGTCACTGGCCGGCGCAGGGAAGGCTGTCAGGCAAGGTCAAGGTCCACTGTGTGGTCTATATGGAGCACCGTGGTTGTTTTAAAACCGAACTGCAAATTCCTTGCTGCAGCTCCCACCATGACAGGGGGCCGATGTCCACTGCGGCTGACTCTGGGAGTCCTGGTGACTGCTAGGACTCGCAAGGGAATCGGTCTGTGTGACTCCAAGGTCAGGTGATTTGGGCCTTCTAAGCTTCCCCTGTGTTCATTTGAATCCTCATGTTTACAAACAGAATCGACCTGTGAGAATCCTGTCAACAGTTCAACATCCATTTATGATGAAAGTCCTCAAACTATGGGGATAGAAGGAATGTACCTGAACATTAGAAAAGGATATATGACAAACCCACAGCCAATGTCATGAAAATGGTGAAAAGCTGAAAGCCTTTCCTTTGAGATCGGGAACAAGGCAAGACTGTTCACTCTCACCACTGCTTTTCAAGATAATACTGGAAGTTCTCACTCGAGCAATAAGGCAAGAGAAGGATGTGCAAGGAATGCAAATAGGGAAAGAAGTAAAGCTACCACTGTTTGCAGATGACATGATAATTTATATAGAGGACCCTAAAAGCTTTACATAAAAACTAATGAAAACGATAAACCAGTTCAGTAAGGTAGCTGGTTACAAAATCAACACACAAAAATCAGTCACCTGCTTATATGAAAAAAATCAGGTTGAAGAAGAAATTAAGAAAATCATTCCCTTTACAATCGTACCAGCAAAAATTAAATACCTGGGAACAAACTTAACAAAAGATGTGAAAGTCCTATACAAAGACAAACATTGCTAAAAGAAATTGAAGAAGACACAAAGAAATGGAAAGACATTCCTTGCTCGTGGATTGGAAGAATCAACATTATCAAAATGGCCATCCTACCAAAAGTCATGTACAGATTCAATGCAATTCCAATAAAAACCTCAATGACAGTCTTTAAAGAAATAGAAGAAATACTACTGAAATTGATGTGGAATAATAAAAAGTCTTGAATAGCCAAAGCTTTCCTGACCAAAAGGAGAGAGAATGGAGAGATTGCACTCCCAGACTTTATGTTATAGTACAAAGCCATAATAATAAAGACAGCATGGTACTGGTATAAAAACAGACACACAGACCAATGGAACAGACCTGAAAACTTATAAACAAAGCCACATGTGTATGATCAATTAATCTGTGACAAAGGGGCAAAAAACACACAATGGAACAAGGATAGTCTCTTCAACAAATGGTGCTGGGAAAACTGAACTGCTACAGGCAAAAGAATGAATCTAATCTACTCCCTCACATCATGTGCAAAAACCAACTCAAAATGGATAAAAGACATGGATGTAACACCTGAAATCATAAAATACATAGAAAAAAATATGGGCAAAATACTCCAAGATGTATACTTCAGAATCCCCTTTCAAGACACATCAACAGATGCTTAAAAAAAAAAAAGAAGGAAAATAAAAACAGCTGGGGCTACATCAAACCAAAAATCTTCTGTATGGCTAAAGAGATAATAACCAAAACAAAAAGAAACCCAATCAAATAGGAAAAGTTTTTTGCCCTCCATACAAGTGATAAGCATCTGATAACAAAGATCCACAAAGAACTCATACAACTTAACAAAAACAAAGCAAAAAACACAGTGAAAAGATGGAGAGAAGAGCTAAAAAGACACTTCTAAGATGAAGAAATACAAATGGTCAATAGGCATGTGAAAAAATGCTCAACATCTCTAATAATCAGGGAAATGCAAATCAAAACCATAATGAGCTACCACCTCACACCAGTAACAATAGCCCGTATCAAAAAAAAAAAAAATGGCAACAACAAATGCTGGCATGAATATGGAGAGAAAGGAGCACTTTTACAGTGCTGGTGGGAATGCAAATTGGCCCAGCCACTAAGGAAAGCTGCGTGGATGACCTTTAAGCTACTCAAAATGGAACTACCATTTGATCCATCAATCCCACTTTTGGGAATTTACCCAAAGGATACAAAAACACTCATTCAAAAGGACACCTGTACTTATATGCTTATTGCAGTGCTATTTACAATAGCCAGTTTGGAAACAACCCTAACACCCCAAAACAAATAAATGGGTCAGAAAGTTGTGGTATATGTCCACAGTGGAATATTATTCATCAACCAAAAAAGACAAACATATGTCATTCGCAGCATCATGAATGGAGCTAGATGGGATCATGCTAACAGAAATAAGCCAGAAAGAAAAAGGGAAATACTGGATGGTCTCACTTATATGAGGGACATAGGAAAAACAAACAAATGGACAAGAATAATTGAAAACTGTCCGCAGAACTGAAGCACATAGCAAGAGAGGGGGAAAAAGAGAGGGGGAGGGATGGGCACAAGAGATTAAGATGGTGCACGGGTGATAAAGTGGTGGGAAAACCTCAGGGTGGACAATGATGTATGTATATGTGTGTGTACAATCAATTAAAAAATAAAATAAAAAACCCTAATTCCTAAATCTAAAAGAAAAAAATAGGAACTCATAAATTGTAATGTGATGATAAATAACCCACTTAAAGATGGGCAAATTATTTAAACAGATTCTTCCAAAACGGAGATTGCCTAAATAAATAAATAAACAAACATAAAAAGGCTCAACATCTTCAGTCATTAGGGAAATGCAAATCAAAACCATGGGCTTCCTGAGCACAGATGAGTGGATGGAGATGATATGGTATATATACACTATGGAATACTACTCAGCCATCAAACAAGATCCACTCATGTCATTCATAGCAACTCGTGCTGTGCTGGTTGCATTGGAAATAATGCTGGAAATAGACAGAGCCGAGGAGCAGGTTTGCAAGGCAAGATGCTGCTGACAAGGCAGCAGACGGTTTGTTTTTCACTAGCAGAAATAGGTAACTATCAAGCAACCAAGATGTAAGACAGGGTTCGGTGACTTAGGGCAAAAGTTTTCAGGGAGCAGTAGGAGACATGTTGGCCCAGGTCAGCTTATTCAGAGATGAATCTAAAGAACAGTGTGTGCTGAAGCTCAGCACAGAACCGTTTCTCTGAGTCATTCCCAGAACCGTTTCTCTGAGCCATTCCCAGAACCGTTTCTCTGAGCAGACAGTGTTCTCAGGCATGGCCAGGCCTGCCACGTGACGCGGACCATCGTCTCGGGGCAGTCACGCAGGGATGCTCCACCGATGGCCTGCGTTGCTCTATCTCGAGTCCACGTCCTACTTTGCCCATAAG
>PVHY01010042.1:35514-53802 GCA_004024945.1 Uropsilus gracilis
GGGGGGGGGGGGGGGGGGGGGGGGGGGGGGGGCAGGCAGGAAAGGGTCAAAGCAGGTGATGGTTCACAGGTGGTGGGAGATTTACAGGAATTACACCTGCTGGGAGACATCAAATGCTGCACAAGAGTGAACAACAACCTAAGAAAATAAAAAAGTCATAAGAAAGACTCACCCCAGTGTTCATGACCTTACAGCCAACAGATTGGCTGATCTTTAAAAGACGGAGTGTCAGATATGGGCAAAAAATGTGCAGCGCCTGGAAAAGCCTTACATTCTTGGTGGGGGATATAAAATGGTCTAACCACCTTGGCAAAAATCTGGCAGATTCATATTTAAACTATCACCTAGTCTACGACCCAGTCATTCCACTTGGAGGTATTTTCCCAAGGGGAGTGAAATGGAAGCATATTTCTATACAAACATCCGCAAAAGAATGGCCATGTTGGTTTTATAATTACCTCCAAATTACCTCCAAATGCAAATGACCCAAATGGCCATGGGCTGATGAAGGGATAAGCAAGATGATAAATAGTCATGTGCCATGTAACAACGGAGCTATGTTCTGAGACCTTCATTATCAGGCAATCCTGTTGCATGAACACCATCGGATGGAACTGCACAAACCTCGATGACAGAGTCATAGGGGCCGCCATCATCTAGATGGCCCGTTTCTGACATTGACTTTAAGTGACACATGACTGAGGTCATGAGCTGGACTTCTCAGCAGTTAAAAGGAATGAGTGGCTGCATAGATGAATCTGTAAAGAGTGAAAGTACTGTAAAGAGCACAAGGCTGTTTCCATTGACACCAAGTGTTAGAATAGGCCTTGATGAGAATAATCAGCCTAGTGGTGGCCTCTGAAGATGCATGTGCACACACGTGTACGTGTGCATATGTGTGTGTGCATGTGTGTGCACACGTGTGTATGTGACGACAAAGAGACTTGAGGGACCTTTCTGGGTTGACTGAGGTTTTCTATATCTGGAGAGGAATGCGTGTTGCCTTGGCAGGTGTCTTTGATAAGACTCGTTGACCACAACGCTTAAGATTTGTGCATTTTCCTGTTTGAGTTTTACAGAAGGAACGTAACCCCGCCAACAAGGGCTTCTGCGGGTTGACAAACTTTCTGAGGTGCGTTGCTCTCAGGGTGGTTTGTTTGCTTTTCTGTGATTTTCCTGCTTCCCATATCTTGCTTTCAGATTTGCTCCGCCCTTGCTGTGCCAGTGCCACGGATGCCAGTGGGCATGTCTCTTGGTGGTATAGCTGGTCTGTCGAGGTAGCTGCCGAGTGGGGGGCTGCGGTGGCTGGTGGGCAGCATAGAGGTGTGCGGCCTTGCAGCTTCCCCCTCAGCTCTTGTTGTCTGGGTCTCTGCTGAAGGCGCCCGAAGATTCCCGCTCCAGGGTGAGCCGTTGGTATTTCTGGGCTGGAGCTCCAGCCTGGCTGGAAGGTGCCGCTCTAGGCTTGGTGGCTGGTCTTCCCCGGCCAGCTGGCTACTGTCGGAGGCCAACAGGTTCCTCTTTTGTTCTGTTTTTGGTTCCTGGGTGTCTCGGAGAGATGCCAAATTTCTCCAGCTGCTCAGGGCTTCTGTTTGCTGCTAGGAGTTTGTACTCAGTCGCTTCTTTAAAACTTGCTCATCCTCTCTATTCCTCCATGCTGTGGTCCAGGCAAACAGAGGCTGGAATGCAGGCGCCAAGGAGGAGCTCCCCTAGGAGCAGCTGCAGCATGCTGGGTACTGCAGAGGCTGGCGAGTCGCCCTCTGACACGGGTGGCTTGGATGCTCTGATTGCAACTGACAGCTGCTGGGGTCCCTCCTTGGGAACGGCCACCGTGGCAAGTGTTCTCTCCAGCAAGAGCGTTCCATCCATCCACCTGACCAAAGAGCTGCCTAAACCGGGGCCGCGAAAGCTGTGGTCCAACTGGCATGCACAGGAGCTGTTCTGCTTGCTTTGTTCTTAAGATATGGGAATAGTCACCAGGAAACTGACTTCATTTCGAGGTAAGCAGCTTCCTGAGTGAGCCCGCATCCCTCCAGTTCTCCTTGGCTCCACTCGAAGCTCTCTTCCTCCCATTCTACTGTTCTCTCCACTCTGAACAAAGCAGTTGTTAGCTTCTAATTTGTCTGAGGACTTTCTATAATGATCGGTCCAAAGATGAGGAGGGAGAAAGCTCTTAGGGTTGCATAATGATTTTCAGTAATTAGTAGGGCTGGGGAGGATGAGATGACTCGAAATGGTTGTGTCTCAATAGCCTTACTGCTTTATTGGCCACTCATGTCCAGTGCAAGAGTTCACAGCCCCTCAGGCGTCCTCATTATAGCAGAAACAAAAGTAGCTTTCTGAGAAATAGGTGGGCTCCTGGGAGGCACAATCCAGGAGACATTGGGGAAAGTATGACCTGTTGAGTTCCCTCCCCACCGACCCAACTGCCCCCCCCCCCATGACTGCTAGTGACTAGTCTGAGATGTTCTCGTCACAGGGCAATTTTTCTCCTGCTTGTTCCTGAAGGGAAACAAAAAGGCTGAAGAACCAGATGATTTCATCATAGCAATGTAGAGGTCACACCTTGTGATTCTAACCACAAGGCAGGTGGAAATCAGATTGGAGTTAGATGAAGCCGAGTTCCTGGGATGAAGATGCTGGGTTCCCCCAGTATGTTGGGATGGATGCAAAGAAACGTTTCTGTTACCTTGGATACTTGGCTTTCTGCATGCTGGGTCTGTGGGTATTTGTATTGAGAAGATCCAGGAACTTGTTTTGGAAGGTGCTGTCCAGGGTGGTCCGGTGAGAGGGACCTCCCGGTGTGTGCATTCTGGTGGGCTCTCTGTCTCTCATCACCTACACAGACTCCGAATCCCTTTCTCATCTATCCCATTAAGATAATAGATGTTTATCCAACAGGTTCTACAGAGAGTGCTGGGAGTCAAGAGGCCTGATGCCTAGGCCTCAGCCTCTCATTGACCTGCTGTATTACCTGAAACACAAGTGATGTCTTAGCCTCATTCTTTAGAAAACAACACCTCCCTTGCCTACTTCCTGGCAGCTTCTCATAAGGAGAAATGTGGAATAACATGGGGGGAAAGGACTCCAGGAGGCTCTAGTACAAACACAAGCTGCTGTTGTGTCTGACATGCCTGCCTCAGAGATGGTGTGGATTGGAGTGCCCATGACAGTGCGTTTTAGCTGGATCTTACTTAGGCTGGAGTCCGGAGTAAATATTTTTTGTGGAACGTAGCTGGACTACAATGGCTTAGCCATGGCTTACACTAATTGCTGTCTAGTACACATCTGTGGGCCCCGGGAGGGTAAACGCAATCCGACTGCCAGATGGGCTCCAGGATTGGAATGACCAAGAGCCAAATCTCTGCCAGTTGGTTGTACACCGTAGAGGAGCCGCGTTCCACCCGTCTTCCACCTCGTCTCTCTTCTGCATGTTGGTAAAAATGTGATTTCCTCTGGGGACCTCTGTCTGAGTGTGAACTAGAGGGATGTGGTGAAAGAAAAGGCCGGCGCTGAGACGAGGGGGTGTCGCCAGATCTGCATCAGAAGAGTTGGCAAACGCTTACCCGTCTGACTGGCAGGTGGGGGTGCAGGTCAATCAACTAGCTTGTTTAACAGGCAGGTACCACCTGCAAGGAAGATGCGCACTCCAAGGAACGAGAAGCTGGCAGAACACGCGCACTGAGACCTGCTGCTCCCCAGACAGGCAGAAGTCTCTCTGGTGATTGAGCACCACTTACAATAGCTGGACAATAGCTGCTGACTCTACTGAGCGCTGGCGCAGCGTCCGCATGGCAGGCCCCTTCCGCTGCCCGCAGCTGCGCTCGTCTTCATTGTGAGCGTCACAGGCTGTAGGCACCGCTGTTCTCTCCACTCCGGAGAGGTGACGTGACTTACCTGAGAGTCGTCCTTCTAGAAAATGCGTGACCTGGCAGTGACAAGCGTTCTGGGGACAAGTGTATGGAACAAGCCCCTCTTTCAGCTGTGGGAAGAATTACAGGCGGTGGGAAAGATGGCGGTCCTTTAAAATACATGCATTTTTCTAAAGAAAAGGGAAGATGGTTATTCTTAGTGTTGACATCTTGCCAGTATCAGGGGTTAAATAAACAGCACAACCATTATTTGCAGGGATTCCGCTAAGCTCTCTAATTCCTCACTTCTTTCTCCCATCTCCCTGAAGGTTTCAGCCCCATTTTCCTCAACCCAAGAAAACCGGTGTCGCTAGAGAAAACCAAGCAATGGCAGAAGCTGCCGCATCGGCGCATTTGGGACTGCGCTTCCTTTGACCTGAGCCTGCTCACCCATGAGTGAAGAGAGAAACGCCCGCAGAGCACATTTCCTGATAAACCGTGAAAGACAACCAGGCGGACCGCGCAATCTCAGCCACGGCCGAAAGGGCGGGGCTATGTTCAGCTCCTGTTGCCGGAAGAATCACACACACTCGCTCGATGGTTCCAAAAAAGCGACAGGCTGAGGAGTGGATTTCTGACTTGTCTCATTCAGAACTTCACGAAACCAGACGCATGGCGCTTGCGAAGTCTTCCGTGGATGCAGAGTTCCACGGGTCACCAAGTCAGGTCCAGAAAAATCCCCTCCACCTTAGCTGCAGCCAATGGCAAGTTTGCGGTTCTATCCATGGGGGCAGGAAATGGAAGAAGCATTTGGCCCCAAGGGGGGGTTACTCATCTGCTGTGCTGCAAAGGAAAGGAATTCTCTGAGCCTCTGCAAGTCTTGACCTGGCGGCCTCTGAGGGGCCTGGGAGTCCTTAGAGGCTGTTTCAGCCCTTGGACTCCTAAACTAATCTGTGGTATTTTGAAGAGAGTTGCTGGTGGGGGGGGAGGGAGTTGGGGGAAAGAACCCGGTCTCAGGGAATCCGGAACAAGTCCCTGTGAAATTACTTTGTCAAACCTGACGTTTCTACAGACTTCCACAGAAAGCAAAGGCAGCCTCCGAGAGGATTGCCTTCCTGCTCTGTGACTCTCCGCTGGCAGGTAACATGGCCGGCGGGAAACAATGGCATCATGGGAATGTTCTTTCTGGGGCTGGTGGTCCTTGGAGAACTGGGGAAAATGCAAATATCTCATTATCCAGGTGAGTTTTCATGGGACCCCCAAGAAGCACATTTCCCAAGATTCAAGTCTCTCTGGGAGGAAAATAACAAGACGGGGGAAAATGATCTGCTTCCGCAGCCATCCAGCCTTCTGACCTAAGGTTTCCTGTTTCTATTTACAGGCAAGGAAAGCGGAGTTCGGTTCGGATTATTATGCCACATTCATGTCGCTGAAACATTTTTTTTGATGCAGATGGGGCCCGCTGATGGGCAACGGTGCAGCGAGCGGAGGTGCTATTTACAGACGCTGCTAACTTTCTAGCAGTGCTTATTACAACGTTTCGCTGGCTTCCAAAAACGATTTGGACGTTGTCATGTGCTCAGGTTACTTGGGATACAAATTTTTCCCCCTTGAGGAATATTAAAAGCCAGACTGAGGAAGAGAATAACTAAAGAGCTCTTAGAGGCTTGCATACTCACAAGCACAAACAATATTTCCCTGTGCCTTAACGCTGATAAAGGCAGCTTAGCAAGAAGCAACACTCTGGGGAAGAAATTGAGCATTTCCAGTCTATTCAGAAATGTGGATTTTACTCACTAATGAGAAGTTCTAGACACATTTTGCGTAGAATGTTTTCTGCACGCCAGATCCTCGGTTGGGTATCAGTTGATTTTCATTTGAATTTTTTACCTTATAAAATTAAGCACAGGTCTAAGACAGCTCCAGAGACACCATGTTAATGCTGAGCAGCACCATGAACCAGTTTCTGGAGTCTCTAAGAGAGACTGCAGGTAATTATCAGAGGATACAGTGACATGTGGTGGTCTGGGAATGAAAAGTGAGAAGAGAAAGGTAGTGGATAGCTTCAAGAGCCCAGTGAGCCTCCAAAGAATTGCCCCCAAACAATTGCCTGCCAGATTGTTCAGAGTAAGGTTTCCAGCGGAACCAAAGGACAAATGCCAGACTTTATTAGTGTCTCTGACGAATGACTTAATCCACTACTTGAGAAAATGTCATGGAAACCTTTTTCTCCATTGCTTCTTGATTTTAGTGCTCCCAGGTATTTCAAAGGCGATATATAATCTAAGACATACAACACCTTTAACTACAGTATCAACCCTGTTCAGAATAACTTTGGGTTTTCTTTCCAAGTTGTTCAAGGACTAGCCACAGGTTGACCAACAGTTGCTTAAGTTATTTTGAGTTACCCCTTCTTTACAACTTCCACATCCAGAAACCTCATTGTTCAGTGCAGACATGGTTGGTTGGTGCAATATCTTCAGCACCAAATAACAGTTCCGCTTGGTATCCTTTGCAGCTCTCAAGCACAAAAGGGTGACACTTCATGAGGGTTATAAGTGATGTGCTATTTGCATGAAGGTGATTGATCCGTGAAGCATATATCTTACTCAGCAATGTGGCTTGAAACACCAAGCTTATGCCGAGACGATGACTTCCTGAGCAATAAATACGCCAGCATTTTTATCAGTAGGAGCAGGGTAATCAGCTTGAAATGTGTATTTAAAGTAGCAGCAAGGCCCACCAGCTGTCAGTTGATTTGCCACTGGCCATTAGTTTCCCAGTGACCACCTGGCGAAGGGGCTTGTTCCCTCCTCTCGTAGACACACATCAGACAGAGTAAGAAGAGAGTTTTATGCTGGCAGCTAATATAATCCTGGAGTAAACAGTTCAAGCCGAAGGAGAGTTGCAGTGAGAAGCAGTTTGTTTCCTGTTTCAGTGTGAATAACCCCCGGGGAGCCAGTTGGATTCTAGTGACCCCAAATCAAAGTCCAGCAAACAATAGGTTTCCATTGATATCCCTTTCAGGGTCTGTAAAAGCCTGCTGGTAGATGCAAACTTTCTGAACCTTATTATTACATTTAGAGGGAAGAGCTTGTTTTCTAAGCCAAAAGAACTTTTAGTATCTCAAACATATAGAGAACTGATAAAACTCAACAACAAAAAATACATGCTCCAGTTAAAAAATGAGCAGAAGATCAAAATATACATTTTACCTAAGAAGACATACAGATGGTCAGACACATGGAAAGTTACTTATCATTAGGGAACTGCAAAGCAAAGTCACATTAAACTTTACGTCAAACTGTTTAGAATGGTGTTCCCAAGAATTAATAAATGTTGGAGATGATGTGAAGAGAAAAGAATTAGTGTTCATCCTTGGTAGGACTGCATTGCATTGGCGGTGGCAAATAGTATGGAAGGTCCTGAAAAAATTAAAAACATAACATCCACTTGATCCAGTAATTCCACTGCTGGACATCTATCCAAAGAATATGAAAAGTCACTCAAAAAGATATATTTGGCCCTATGTTAATTGCAGCACTGTTCACAATAGCCAAGTTACAGAGACAACCCAGATGCCTGATGATGGATGAATGAATGAGGATGTGGAACATGGATGTGATGGAGGACTACTCAGCCATAAAAAGATGAAACCTTGCCATTTACTACAACATGGATGGATCTTGAGCGGATGATGCTAAGTGAAATAAGTTAGAGGGAGAAAGACAAATACTGGATGATTTCACCCACTGCTGGGATATAAAGAAAGCAAATGAATGAGTAAAAATAAATAAAAAGAAGCCCATTTTTGACAACAGATTTTGACAACAGAATGGCGGTGACTAGAGGGTAAGGTGGGGCAGGGAATAGCTTGCTGGTAGGTAGTGATTGGATATTTGGGGGTGGACATGGTATCACACGCAGGTGCTGAAGTGAGAAACTGAAACCTACTGAAACCTGAAACCTAGACAGTGCTGTAAACTATTTTTACCTCAACAAAAAATATTACATTATTGAGTTTATTCAGTCTTATTTACACGTTTGTCATAACTCATGTCTATACTTGAAATGGAAAATATCAATACGTTGGTTCAAGGTTTGGCTGAAATTTTGAATGTTTAGAATCTGACACTTCCGAATCATTTCTGATCCAAAATTGTCTATGATAGTATTTTTACCCCCTATTCTTCATTGCATCATCAAGAGCCTGCACAGCACTTCAAACTTGATAAATTAGAGTTGTTATGATTATTGGCATTATTATGATAATATCATTGTGACTATTAGCATCTTCATCATTATTATTACTATTACTTAAGCTGACCCTCCCCAATGCTGGGTAAATGATCGGGGGGGGCTACGTTACAAGCACACACTGACAGGATGGCACTGAGCAGGGGAGGCGGGAGTGGAAGAAGCATGGAGGAAGGAGCAGCGAGGTCATGAGCAGACAATGAGTTCAGGGACATTGCGAGAACAGAATGAAAGGTGGTTTGAGCCCACCCATCTGCATCTGTTTCTGAGTTTTCCATTTTCAGCAGAATATGTTTGTTTTCCTGGAAAGTTGGTAATGAGAGATTTGTTTAGAGTTTAGTATGCAAATGTTAGAGGTCAAAACACCATATTGATGTTCTCAATTAGGCTGGAAAAATTTATGCCATTTAGGCAATTAACTGCTGTTTACATGAACACCACTGAAATTGAGTCTCCAAAGAAAGGGGGGGTGCAAAAAAGCCCTCGAACCGACGAACCCCACGGGTCCGTTTCACCCGCGCGTAGCAGTTGCCACTCAAATTGCAGTTTAACAACAGGGTTTATTAACAAGGGAGCTCAACATGGAAAGCAAAAGTCCTTAAAGCCACAAGTGGCAGTTATCTTACCCCTATCACCATTCTCAGTCGCAAAGGTCCCCAAGGCACAGTCCAATGATGGTTCCTTTGCCCCTCTGAACCTCCGGGGAAGGCACTTTGGCAAAGTTCAGTCTTTCTCCAGCGTCTTCTCTTTTCTTATCTCTCCAGTGCTCCACGCTGCTTGACTTTTTCAAGGCTCATCGAGCTTCTGCCACAATTGCTGATGCAGAAATCAGCTTTCCGAATTGCAGGCCATCTCTAGGTACCAGCTTTCCATAGCACCTTGCTACAACGCCATACTCTCCACGCTGGCCACACTTCTGCCAGCCGCCATGGCTCCTCGTCACCTCCAGCTCACTCTTCCAGGGGGCTTCTGCCCAGCCTGGTCACTGGGGCTACTCTGGGGCTACTCTTTACCCGCCTGCCATTCTCTTCTCTCCTTCCCCAAAAGTTCTCTCTCCAAAGTTCTCTTTCCTCCCCAAAAGGTCTCTGTCTTCTCCCAGTCTCTGCTCCTTGCCTTTTTACCCCCCCCTGCTCTGGTCCAACTCCTGTTCCAACTCCCACTTCTGGCAGTTTAACTGCCACAGCCAAGGTGGGCGGGGCTCACTGCCACAGGCCAATGGGGAGGAGCACCTTTAAGGGGGAGGGGCTCACCGCCACGGCGCAATGGGGGAGGAGTACCTTGTTAAGGGCCACAACGCATGGGGTGGAGGGGGTGGAGGGTAAGGGCACCCAGTTTCACTATGCATGATAAAACATCCCAGACTGGCCCAAAAACCACCATGGTCGCCGCCGCTCCCATCACCATCACCGCTGCCTATAGACGTACAGTTAACAAAGCAAAAATTGAACCAAAATGGAGTTTTCGTTCTCTTCCAGGCCCTCCATGCTCATCAGTTTCATGCTGTTTGGTCACTTTTGCCTTGGAGTCCCTCTTTGCTGCTGATGAGTTTCACAGTAATGAGGATATTTAAAGGTAGGCTCTGGGCTTTGAAATATGTATTATGGACTCATTTCATATTCATACAGTGACTCAGTTGATCCACAAGCTTAGTCAAAAGCTCACATGGAGTGACGGAGAGAGCTCCTGGTAATAAGAGGATATGGCTGAAATAAGAGGCTATGGCTGAGAGGAGCAGCTGCAGGCTCCCAT
This sequence comes from Uropsilus gracilis, assembly GCA_004024945.1. Lineage (NCBI taxonomy): Eukaryota > Metazoa > Chordata > Mammalia > Eulipotyphla > Talpidae > Uropsilus > Uropsilus gracilis. The sequence goes on from PVHY01010042.1 coordinate 45,369, forward strand.
GTGCCGTTCCTCAGAGGAAGATGAATATTCCTAAATACCAGTTGGAAGGCAGTTGGGAAAGTGCTTATCTCATGTGCTTCTGCTTCTTCGGTCTTCTGCCCTGAAGTAAAGGTCAGGAGCAGGATCATAAATAAGGAGCTGCGGAAGTCATGCCTGTGGCAGAGGTGCGTTGAGTGCCGAAATGAAAGGCTGCAGAGAGCGACCTAGGGCTGCTTGATTCGTGCCCCTCACCAAGGCTCTCTGGACACTGGAATTTGCATCTGCTATTTTTTCCCCACCAGAGGTTATTAGTTTACCAGTCATTGATATCGCTACATAATTTGGAAAGCACAAGTTCACACCCCTATGTGCATTTATGCTTCACTCCCCTTCCACCTCAGCTCCAGGGCCAATGCCCTCCCTCGGTCCTTCCTTCTCATTTCCTCCTCCCTCTCCCCTCACCTCTGGTAACCACCAGAATTTGCAAAGAATTCGTTTTGTCAGTTTTTCTTTGGTTATTTATACTCCACATATGAGAGAAACCAAGTGGCAAAGTGGCTCTCATTTTCGAACTGATTTCACTTTGGATCATCACAAGAAAATATCATTTTGTCCCAAGAGGCACTATTTCACCTCTTTTAATAACTGAGTATTATTCCATTGAGTATATAGCCCATAATATTTATTTTTTACGGAGATAACATTGGTTTACAATATTTTGTGCGATTTAGAAGCATAGTATCACATAGGTGTGTTTAGGTGTGTGTCACCACACCACACCCGTTTTAGCAGGGGTACAAAGGTGTGAAAAACAGTACATTTCCAGGGTGAAAAGGAGGAAACTCTGCCAGTCTGACAGTCTAAGTTTGGGGTTGGGGAGCAGGCCAAGTCTCTGAGTGGCCTTTGGTTCTCTTCATTGACTGCAAGGGGCTGAGCAAACACTTAGGGGAGTTTTCAAGAGGAAGGACTTTTCAGTGTTAGGGTGGAAAATGTCCTGGATCAAGTGGCGGCCAGTGAGGTGTGTTTTGTGGCTAAATGGTCATTGTGTTGCTGAAGGGGGAGCGTGCTGCTAGGGCAGGTAGTTGTCTAGTATGTTCTTTGCCATGTTAGATCAATCTAGTCAGTAGAACCAAGCTGGGAAAGAGAGGTGATATTATCATTCACATTTTAAAATAAGAAACTGATATATACAGAAGTTTAATAACTTATCTGAAGACACACCGCTGGTAAGAAGTAGCGTCATTTTTTTGACTTGTTTCTGCTAATATGATTTTGTCTAGGGGTGTCCATGTTATCATAAATTCATCTAATTTGTCATTTTTAATTGATGAGTAATATTCCATTGTGTATATATACCACATCTTTTTCATCCATTCATCAGTTTTGGGACATTTGGGTTGTTTCCATGTCCTTGCAGTTTCACTATTATATGGGACTTGGGAAAGATAAACAAAAAGCTATGAAGAAAAGTCAAAACAACAACAACAACAACAACAACAACAAAAGCTAACAACCAAATTGAAGTACACAACTCCAGGTGGGGGTGGGGGAGACAGAGGGGGAATGATCAGGGAGGGTGGGGGAGTGAATCCCAGGAATTATAAAGATGTGAAATTTATATTTAAATAAATTATTTGATGTTTAAAAAAAAAGTAGCGTCAGAATATGATGGTTCTGCTCTGAACTCCTGGAGGATTCTCTAGAAAAAGATGATCTATGGGAAGAGATGTGAAAGAAAGAACATGGGTTCTAGTATAGAAGCCTTACAGTCATGTCCGTGGCTGGGAGATATTTATTTTTATTAAAATCATCACCATCATCACCCCATCAAACACTGTTGATTAAGGGTTCTGATACCATATGGTGAATGAGGCCTGTGGGATCTCAAGAGAGAAATAATAGACTTGTTTTTCACAGTGAAAAGACCATCATTTTGTGATTTTGTTTTAGGTTTGGTCATGTGCTTTCCCCCTCTGCTAAGATAATCCAACTTTATTTTTCTCAATTGCTTCTAAAGCGGAAAATGAAAACAATCGCCGAACAAAGCGCTTCTCAGCATGAATAATTTGTATTATCATTTCTCAGAAGTCACAACAAGATATTGGAGAGAAAATCTTGTTGGACCAAAGACGAGACAAACATCGAAGTGAAATACAGATCATCTTGATTTTGAACGTGACGGGTGAGAAGGCAAACAGCACACTTTGAAGTCAGTCAGGTTCAAGGTCGGGCCGGAAGTGCAGGTGGGCGGTGGAGGGGCTGTCTCCGGATGTTCCGGCATTCCCTTTTCCTTGACTAAGTATGGACTCGAGCCTGCTTGGTGCTGAACAGGCAGGAAGCCAACTCGCTCTGTCCCACCGGGAAGGTATTGTGAAATGGTCTGAGGAAAAAGAAAAGAAGTTTGATCCCGGAATCAGCACAGCCACCATCTCGATCACAACCATAATACAGAGGATTCAAAGCTGTAGGGAGTTGAAGCAGCGGCAGAAATCCTCTGAGAGGGCCTGGGACTTCTTTCTCATTTGTCCTGTGCCTACGACTTGCTCGCTGAAGACACGCTCTACCTGGCAAGTGCATTGAGAGTGGAGATTTTGGAGACGTTGGGGAGTTGGTTTGAAAAGGCAGAGACTAATCCACAGCCAATTATCAGCCTCCTTCCTGCAGCCTCCAAGACTCGACTCTTTGCTGGAAAGCAGGCATCTGAGCAAAAGTACACCAGACCCTGTCCAGATGCAGCAGTGACTGAGCAGTGGCAGTTAGCAGAGAGGAAACAGGCTCCAGGGAAACCCTAGGAGGCAGACTCTAGACGCCATCTTTGACAGAATGCCCTCACTCCCCTCATCACCGAAAAGGAAACTGAGGCTCAGTGCCAGCGGGACTACCAGGTGACTTAGTGGCAGATCTTGGACTTGGCGTTGGGTCTTCCGGTGCAAACTTGGTTCACTTGCACTTGTTGTCTGACTTCATCCTGGACATTTCTTCTTCCCTGACAAACATCACTAGTGACAAGGATGGGGGGCAGCGTACCTGTGAACTGGGCAGGCCGCATGGTTTCAGGTGGAGGGCGCACAGAAGTGAGGACAGTTGCTGGAGCTAAGTTCCAGGGGCCGAGGGCTCCAAAGCATTCGTGCTAACGATAAGCATGATACTGACAATAAGCATGTTGCTGTGTGAATGTGGTGTTACCAATTTGACTCAGTTGAAAAGCTTAGGATGTCAACGGTTTCTCATAAAGTGGCCATTTGCTGCCGACTGAGACTGAACGTTCAGTATGGTCTGCAGTAGCTATGGGGCACATGGCCAAGGGTGTTTGTCTCTGCCGCAGAACCTAAGGACATTTGGACACAATTATCTTCACTTTGCTGCGAACACAATTATCTACACTTTGCTGTGACTCCATACCCCCATTGTGTGTGCCCCTTATTAACAACCCCCACCGAACAGCCCCACGGAGGTATTGTGGTTCTGCCTGTCGAGTGTCATAAGGTGTTCAGAGGAAGTTCAATACAGCTTTGCAAACGGAACCAGAAAAGATCAGCACACGAAGATCGTACCTGCCTGTGTTTGCTTTGGCTTGCACGGGCATCTCATTCTCACAGCATCTCATGAAAAAGCCCCCCACCTCAAAGAAATCTAACAGGTCTGAGGAGGTAGAGGGGGCCTTTTAAAATCTATGTGGAGGTAATGTGGGTTTAGGTAGTTGCTTGTTTGGAAGTATAGGAGTCTCCTGTCCCCTCAGCGTAGCGTTCCCAGCACCAAAGCACCCATAGCCTCCACTGTAGTCCGCTGTTTTGTAAGGGCGTCTTCATCCTGACTTCTGCCCTACACCCTCACTTCTTTCCATGCTCTGGATGATCGGACCAGTGCTAGTTGGTATAGCTGGGTTGATACTTAAATAAGCAGCAGGTGGAGCAACTGAGTGGGGAGACTTCTGAGAAAGCCAGGGATGTGGATATTGGGGAAGGGGAAGAATTTTGTGGAGCCCAAATCTTCTAGAAGCTCCTAATTAGGAGCAGTGAAACTCCTTTTTCTCAGCCCTTGGGCCCACAAAGCCACCCCTATTCGTTGAAGAACCCTTGCAACTGAGGGCCACCAAATACGGTGGGCCCAGCCCATTTCAAGTAACCTTGAGCTACAGAAGCCCACATAAGTTTGCAAAGATATTTTCTTTCCCTTTCCAAAAGATGACTCACTTAAAAGAAGGGTCAGTGTGAGCAATCCCTTATAAAAGCCAAGTCCCACTAAGACAGTAGCCACCCTTGTGGCGATGTATGTCATGAGGTGGCAGGGCTGGGTTTGTCCCCTCACTAGAAATGAATCAAAGGTTCAGATGACTCCAAGTGAAGTTCAAGCACGTTTGGAGCTGACCCTCACTGGTGTCACCCTCATGCACCACACCTGGACATACTACCAGAAGTGGTAGCTGCGGGAGCTATAGCTGCAGGGGTGGCCAGGACCCCAGGCTTGCTATCGTGCACAGGCATGCCCTCTGCCACAAGCGTCCTTTGAGACTAGTGTCTCCTTCTAGACCTAGATCTGGTGGACAGGACGGAGACATGGAGCACCTCAGGAAAGGTAAATACTGTGGCACTGACGTCCTTATTTTCACTCTCTTTAGTTTTTCTGCATTACGGTCACATATCTCAAGTTCTTAAACCCAGAGCAGTTATTGCAGCCAATTACAATAGCAATTTCCCCCAAGATGCTGACTTTGGTCTGTAAATAGCACATTCATTATTACATTATTTTTATGCATCACCATAAAATACCAAGAGTCATCTCATATATCACTGACAAGAGGTAAGTCTTAGAGAATTTAAAATAAATTAGTGAAAAAATGAGCCGACTTATTATTATTATGATTCTTTTAGAACCAAAACAACTGTTACCTATGATTGAAAATCAAATCTGATTGGTTGGTAGCAATAGCGCGTGAAGTGAGGGCGCTGGAAAGAGTTAACCTGTGTTTTGTAATAAATTTTTTTCCAATTATTTTCTGCATCATCCTTTCATCAGGGAATGTGACCATGGTCGTCTAGGTTTTGGTCTTCTGTTTTCCCCTCAGAGGCTGACTCTTCTCTTTCTGATTCATGTATTTAATAACAGCCTCATATATGATCTCTCCACATTCAAGTAATGCCATCTGGGGACCTTGCTTAAAACCTCGAGCTTTGGTTGAAGGGATGAGGTGGGAGGGGGGAACTTTCCTAACAGGGTTCAGAAGTGAGAGCTGGCCTGCGATGTGAAAGGAGTAATGACCAGGTCGCAAGACTGAGTGGAACGGTAGCCTTGGGAGGTGGCACTGGTTGTGTTCTCAGCATCCTTCCTCCTCAGGCGCTGGCTGGAAGTGGTTTCCTGTGGGGTCTGCTGTCACACCTGGCTTATGAGCCAGACAGGAAAGGTGCTCGCTGTTTGGAACAAAAGTATCACTAAACTTTCCACACCTGTCCACGTAATCGCTGTCTCCGCTCCTGGCCCCAGTAGATTTGGTTCCAAGTCACTGATAACAGTTTGCAAAAACTCCCCATGAATGAAGATGTGGTGCCGCTGAGCTGGAGGCCGGACTGCAGGTTTGCAGGCAGTTTCCCAGGATGTAGTCCCCTGCATTTAAAAAATTTTATTTAAATTTTAAAATTAAAAAAAAATTTAAATTTTAAATTAAAAAAAATTATTTTTTTGAACTTAGTTTTGTTGTTGGCTGTGGTACGGGTCTAGTCATTCTTTGTAATGAAGCTTTATTGATGTGCCAATCATTTACATGACTAAATTTTGGGGAGTACAACTCTCCCTCTGCCAGAGCTCTGGTTCCAAAATCCTATGAGAATCCCTCTTCCATCCCCTCCTCATGCCCTTCGGCTCTGGTGGCCAGTATATTCTTCACACTATAAGAATTATTTTCCTTGTGCTTTGCCAGTTTGTTACCCTTAGTTATATATATTCTGCAAATGGTAACTGTCTTCCACTTTCTGACTTACTTCACTTAGCATCATCCCCTCAAGCACCATCTATATTATCCCAAAAGGCCCAAGTTCATCTTTTTAGATAGCTGATAGTCACACACTTTAGATCCTCTCTGGAGAGCTGATGGCCTCTCAAGGGGGCCAGTGTAGAATGCACACTCATTTCACTGGCTAAGGTCTGATGCCACCCACTTTTAAAATTTCAATGATGTAGAAATGGTGCGACTTTCCCCTTAGTACAAAAATGGTCTATGTCCTTTGTGGACAGAATCACAGAAAAAGAAAGTCTATTAATAAACCCTCCCCAGACATTTTTCCAGACACCACACATACACACAAATACCCATCCACTGTTAAGTCCTGTCAGTTTGACTTCAGAAATTTATCTTTATATCTTATTTCTATTTCCACTGTTACGACTCTGCTCCGAACAGCTCCTCTCCCTGGGACAATTGTAATTGCTTCCCTCTCCATCCTTGCCCTTCTTCAAATTATTTTCCATTGTTTGGACACCGTGACCCTTTTGAAACACAAGTAAAATCATCCCTCCCTCCTCCCTACAGCTCCCCCTCCCCTTAAATATTCCAGTTGTTGTTAGGATAAAGGCAGAACTTTGGTGGACTGCAAAGACCTTGTCACAAGACAGACGCCTGTCATTCCCAGCATTTAGCCACTGTGGTCTGCTGTCATTTCCTCAACCTGGTTTCCATCTCAGAGCCTCTGCCCTAGTGTTGGTAACCAGCCTGTTTGCGATGCCCATTGTAGCGCAGGCATGAGGCTCTTAGTAGATTCTTCAGTGGCTCTAGCTGTCACACAGACACAGTAGGCAGGGCACAGCACGGCCAGATTAGGGCCAGAGCCCCAGGGTGGGAGGAAGGGAGGGAGGCGATGGGTAGGAGACAGGTGAGCCTCCCAGCCCCCCAGGACTCTTCATACTCTTTGGCCTCTCTCTCTCTCTGGCATTCTCATCTCTCATGTGCTCTTGCTCCCCTACCCGGGGTGATTCTGCCCTTTAATCCTTGCCTCCCAGGCTCACGTGTGCCCACTTACACTTGTACACGCCCACTGGGCCAGGCCCATGCACACAACCATGGGGAGGGCGCACTTTCACCGGTGCTCTTTATCCAGGCTAATGGCGAAAGCCTGACCAACTCGCTCTACGCCTAGCTACTCCCCAGAGCACCCTTTCCCGGTGCTTCCTCAGAGAGGCCTCCTGACCACGGTCTAAGGCCTGCCGCATTATTCTCTCCCCCTGCAACCGAATCCGAGTGTCTGCTCGGGCAGTTTCTGGCAGGCGGTTTTCAAACCCAGGACACTGTTGGGGTTGAGCAGCCTCGGAATTTGCCTTCAAGGTCTCCCTGGCCTTTCCAGTGTGGCTCCCCTGCGCCTACACCGGTCTTCCCGCTGTACCTCACTGATCTCTAGGCCCCTCTGGCCCATTTCCCTACAGATATACCTCTTGGCTTCTGGGATTTAAATTCTGTTCTCTGCCTGTTAGCATGTGGCTTTGCTTTACCAGGAATTCAGTGAAATCTTGGCAAAGGGAGTGGGACTTCCCAAAGTGATGGGACGGGGCTCGCACTTTCTGACAGAGCAGCTCAGCACTAAACATGAAGGCAACGCAGACACAGTGGCGGGAAGGATCTGAAAAATACACCATGTGACAGAAGACAGGCTCAGAAGTGAGCGGTTTTGGAAGTGAGGCCCAAGTCTAATGGCCTATAGATGAAGAAACAAAGACCGAGCATAATCATTACACCGGCAGAATCATTATACCTGTCTTGCCATCCTGGGTATACCGGGCATACTGGGGGCCAGAGAGCTTTTCCACAAATAAGAAACAGAAACAAAGATGCCCATGTACATGCAGAAGGGGCCCAGCGATTACTGGCCCAAAGTCCTGAAAGCAAGGGCAAAAGGGACCAAGACTAAACAAGGAGAGAAGCTAATATTAAGCCAGTCACTCAGGATCCTTCCACCTGTGTGAACCACATGCACAAGATGACCCGAGTCTACCAAAAAACAACATCAAAGTTTATTTATAAACAAGGAGAACACCAAGGGCATCTGAGGCCACAAGCGTCCAGTTATCTGACCCTAGTTTCAAAGTCCTAAAATGCTTCCAAGATGGCACCTTCTGGCTACACCAGACCTAAAGAAGCATTTTATTTTTATTTTTTTGCATGTGTCTTTTGTTGTTTTTTTTTTTTACAATTAAATACTTTATTATATAGATGAGTATTTCACATCTTTGTAATCCCTGGGGCTCTCCCCTCCCTTATTGTTCCCTCCCTCACCCGCCACTCCCCCCCCCCACCCCGCACCAAGTTGTGAACATCGGTTTGGTTGTTAGCTTGTTTTGACTTTTCCTCCTGGTCTTTTGTTTGTTTTTCCTATATCCCATATATTAGTGAAACCATTTGGTTTCTGTCTTTTTCTTTCTGACTTGTTTCTGCTAATAGGATTTCTTCTAGGTCATTCCATGTTATCATAAA